>WTSP01007245.1:0-28700 GCA_025331215.1 Actenoides lindsayi | reverse complement strand
AGACCCACCTGGATCTGTTCCTGTGTGGGCTGCCCTGGGTGACCCTGCTCTGGCAGGGGGGTTGGACTCGATCTCCATTGGTCCCTTCCAACCCCCACCATTCTATGATTCTATGAACTGGGCAGGAAGTGGGAGCCACTCCTGTCTGCCCATGCTGTAGGGACCACAGCACAGCTCCAGCTCATGCACAAGCAGTCCCACCAGTCTGCTGGGTTCACAGTTGTGCTGGCTGGTTCAGCCTCTCATCCCCTCACACGCTTCCAGCTCCAACTGTCACCCCTTAACCAGGCTTGGGAGTAGCTGGGAGCACAGACTAAGCACACCCTGAAATATCAGGTAGACACAGCCCAACATGTGGCTGAAGTAACAGAAGCTTTAGCCAGCACTCCTGGGCATGTCTTCCTTTGCAGTAATTCCTGATGACCCTTCATGAGCCCAGTAGGAGCACACAGCTCCTGCCTGGAGACCACAGCATGTGGTGTCAGATCAGTGGTGGGGAATACGGGCCACGAGCTGGATTCTACCTTTTCATTCTTGGCGTCTGTATCGAGCTCTGCGATCTTGGCCCACTTCTGCCAGAAGTTGGGGTCATCTAAGGAAATGTCAGTTCTGTTTCCTGATGCTACGAAGCTGGCCTGGGAATGAGAGAAAAGGAGTGAAGAGGGTGCAGCCCACCATCCAGATGTGTCTTCCCCCCTGATGGAAATGGAGCCTGGGCTGTGTCACCCATGAGAGGAGGAAGGAGAGACGGTCCTTGATGTCCTCAGCAGACACCAGAAACGAGCATGGCACAGAGCTGGCTCCCCACATCTCTCCTGCAGGATGTCAGGGCCAAAAGGCACCCAGCCCCCCACAGCACAGCAGCTCTGGGCATCGCGCAGCCAGATCCTGCCACCACCCTGCAGGTCTCCCTGTGGAGCTGGGTCCCAGGGCAGCAGAAGAGTGAGGCTGGAGACAGCAATGGACTGTGCTGAAGGTACCACAACTCCTTCCCACACCGCTGGCAGACCAGGTCTCCACCTGCACTTCTGCTTGGCAAAGCACCACGCCGAGGCAGCACCGGTGCCCAAAAGGGAGGGGAGGTGACAGACTCCAAACCAAACATGCTCAGACCATGAAGAGGAGACCAGCTCAGCTGAGGACTGGAGCTCTCCCAGGCTTTGAAATCATCCATCCTCCCTGTTGAGAGGCCTGACACAGCCCCAGGCAAGGCCTGCTGCCAGGGTCAGGAGTTCTCAGCCCATCAGAAGAGCAAGCCCTGCAGTGCCCCGACTGGGACACAAGAGCAGCTCTGCATCTGCCCACACGACTGGCTGGTGACAGCCCACCCCAGCACTGCCCCCCGCCTGGAGGACAGCCCCTGCTCTGCCTTCTCACCAGCCTGGGCCAGCTGAACCCCCCAGGAAGCCTCACATCACCTGCCCAGACTGGTGGCCCCCTCCTCAACGATCTGCTGACCACCAGTGAGACAGGACACCAAGCTGCTGCAGTGCTCCAGCAAGGTCTCACTCCTGGGTGCAGCAGGACAAGCACAAGACCTTGGACTCTATGCAGACATGTCTCAACACAGAGGTAAGAGGTCAGCCCACCACTGCTTCCCTGCACAGTCCCAACGTGTCCCCCAACACCCTGGAGGGTCCCCCTTCCCTCCCGATGGAGCACAGCACACCTTGGCAAAGGTGGAGCCCTTCCCCTCAGACTGGATGGTGATGGTCTGTGTCCTGCGCTGGAGAATCTGATCAATGTCTTCCTCGCAGAACTTCGATCCTTCATCCTCCTCATCCATGAGAGCACCATAAGCACCCTTCCGCAGCAGGTCCTCCACCTCCATCTTTGAGAGCTGCTGAACCTACTCAAAACACGGGGGCATCACCAACCTGGCCAGCTGCCCTGCGCACTGCTCAGCAGGAGAAGGCTCTTCCCTCTGCCCCAGCAGGGAGGGCAGAGATGCCCCAAGCCAGCCTCGACCTCCCACTGCTACAGCAAGGATGTCACTTCAAAATGCTGCCTGAGGAACTGTTATAAATTTCAGACCATGTCACCCAGACATAGCACCACACGTGTCCCCAAGCCCAGCGGCAGTGCAGGGACAGCCCGCCAGGCTGCCAAACAGCAGCGATGCCAGTGCGGGGCACCAGGCTCCCCATCCCCAGAAGCACCCCCAGGTCTCTGCTTCAACTTGCAGGGAAGGAGGAGAGCTCTCCCTCACCCCACTCTGACAGCCAACCTACCCCATTGGTGCTGCCCTTGCGGTTGATGTCCTGCAGCACAGCCTTGTCCAGGCCCAGCTTCAGGCTGGCCTTGTCAAACATCTCCCGCTCGTAGGAGTTTCTGGTGATGAGGCGATAGACCTTCACCGCCTTGCTCTGCCCGATCCGGTGGCAGCGAGCTTGAGCCTGGGAATGCAGAGGGCACAGCGTCAAGCGCAGTGAGCCCAGCGGGATGGGGACCATGTGGCTTGTGACACCCTGTACCAGCACCCACCACTCACCCACCTGAGCCAGTCAGCTCCCACCCACCCACCACAGCACCCTCATCTGCTGCCTGTGGCTGAGCTGGCCGGGCTCAGCCAGCAAGTGTTGGTTAGTGCAGTTGTGGAGCAGGAATTGGAGACCCCTGCACCTGGGGAAAGCACCCAAGGGCGAGCACCCGTGGCTCAGGCTGGAGCCGTAGCTCTCTGCAGGTGGGGGCACCCAACACTTTACCCCCTCCAACACAAGGTATGGACCGTGCTGTTGAACAGTATGGACAGGTGGCCTGGTCTGTGGCCTACCCGTGCTTTTAGAGCCCCTCCATGATCTCCCCCATGACACATCCCCTCAGCCTGCACTCCCAACAACTCCCAGCAGGGCACCCCACGTCCAGCACAGACAGGCGTTGGCCCAAGCGATGAGAGCCATGCCGCAGGACCTCCCAGCAGCCTGGCCCAGCCTGGCCTGTTACCTGGAGGTCATTCTGTGGGTTCCAGTCCGAGTCGAAGATGATGCAGGTGTCGGCAGCAGTCAGGTTGATGCCCAGCCCTCCCGCTCGCGTGCACAGCAGAAAGACGAAGCGATCCGAGTCGGGCTTGCAGAAGCGGTCGATGGCGGCCTGGCGCAGGTTGCCACGCACCCGCCCGTCAATGCGCTCGTAGGTGTACCTGCTCCGGGAGGGGAGAGGCCAGAGCAGGGTCACCGCAGGGCCCGTGCCGCCTGTGCTCACAACCCCCTCCTTGCTCCTTCCCCCACGCTGCGTGTGGCACAGGCACCCATGACTCACTGGCAGGACCTGTGCGGGTCGAGGCTCAGGCCCTGTCAGCTTGGGAGCATTGGGGCTGTTCCCAAGTTGTTCCTCTTATGATGGCAAAACCATCAGGACTCTGTGCACGGTGTGTGGATTTGGGGCTCATGGGAACCAGGACCAAGGGAAGGGCCTATTTCCATTTAGTCACCCCAAGGACTAGCTCTGGGCAACAAAGAACGGACAGGTCAGAGCTGGCCAGCTTTGGGTTCTCTGCACCCACCAGCAGCAGCCTGTAACTGGGATCCTTTGGTACATAGGCACAGAATGGCCAAATCCCCACCCTGGGCTGTTTCCATCATGTAGCTACACAGCAGGAGGGAGGTGATGTGAATGAGCTCCGGCGAGTGCTGAAGCCTGTACTGACCGCCTCTGAATGAGATAGTCCTCCAGGATGTCGAGGCAGCGGACCATCTGGGAGAAGATGAGCACCTTGTGCCCACCGGCGATCAGCTTGGGAAGCAGCTTATCAATGAGCACCAGCTTCCCGGCTGCCTGGATCATCGCCTGCAGCTGGAAATCTGGTGCCTCTGGGCTGTGTGTTTTACGGAAGTCTTCCAGGATCTTCTCCTCCGCCCCTGCCGGGTGAGAAGGGAGGTGAGCTCTTGGTGAGGCTGGCAGCACTGCTGCCCCCAGCCTCCAGTCCAGGGCAACAGCAAGGCACCCAAGGCACCACATGAAGAACAGAACCCAGGTGTTTGATCAGATCTAGGGAGGTTGGCTAGAGACCTCCAGAAGCCCCTCCAGTCTGTGACTGTACTTCTTCTTCAGGGCTTGCATCAGCTCTTGGCAGAACAAGCCAGGCTGGGATGTTGGAGAGGGTCTCATGACAGAACACCCCCAAACATAGTGAGCCTTCTCAACAGCCTGAGGTGCCCACCAGCAAGCAGCATTTGTGAGGAGCTAGGCTTTCCGTGAGGGCAAAAAGGCAGATCACTACATCTTGTGCTGGTGGGCACAACCACACCAGCAGCAGGTGGCATGAGGGCCTGAGCTGGCTCCTAAGCTGGGTGAGCTCTGCAGGTAGCAACCAGTAAATGTTGCAGTGATATCGGTCCCCCAAAAACGCCCCTTGTGCACAGCCCTCACCATTGATGAGATAGGGGTGATTGCAGCACTTCCGCAGCTCCATCATGGTGTTGATGAGGTTGGGCATGTTGTGCTGGTTGGCACCCTTGGAGAGGAAGGAGAAGTTCTTCTCCAGGATGGCCCGGTAGTATTTCTTCTGGATATTGGTCAGCTCCACCTCAATGATGGTCTCTTGCTTGGGTGCCAGATTCTTCTCCACATCATCCTTCAGCCGTCGCAGCATCATGGGCTTCAGGATGGACTGCAGCTTCTTCACCTGCCAGAGCAAGCACAGAGATTCACTGCACGGTAAGCGCATGGTGACACCAGCAGAGGGGCCTCCAACACTAGAGCCTCCCTGTGCTAGAAACCCACTATAAATGACCCTGAAACACCTGCTCTGCTGACAACCAGGCCAACTTCAGGGTCTGGCTTCTTTGGGGCTGGCATGTGAGTGAGCAGCCCTGGGCCACGAACTCAACATGCTTCTGCTGTCATCAGCCTTGGCTAAATGTGTTTGCTGCAGGAGAGCTGGGAGCTTTGATAGCAGCTGAGATGATGGCTGCTCCACGTGCCTGTGCCTGCTCCCTCACAGTGATGATCTCTGGGCAACCCCGCTTAGGCCAGGCGTTCAAATGGCAGCCAGACAGCCCAGGGGACAGGGCTGCTTTCCACAACCTACACTCAAGGGTGACTTTGGACAATGGCTCCCCAGGGGAACCTGACAAGGGCTACTGGTGCATGGACTTGCTGAGCTCCTCGCTCCCCTACGCTGCTGCTGGTCTCAGGGGCAGACCAGGGGGACAGTTGGGCGAGCTGTGCTGCCCAGGCATGCAAGGGGAAGCTGGGAGCTAGGCAGGGGCAGACCTCTGCTTGGGCACGGGCTGGTCTCCTCTCTCCAAAGCAGCACTGGGTCACTGTCACAACTTTGCTTCTCCTGGCATGAGGAGTCACAGAATCACAGAATGTTATGGTTGGAAAGGATCTTGAAAGATCATCCAGTCCAACCCCCCTGCCAGAGCAGGACCACTTAGAGCAGGTCACAGAGGAACACATCCAGGTGGGTTTTAAATGTCTCCAGAGAAGGAGACTCCACAACCTCCCTGGGCAGCCTGTTCCAGAGCCCCGTGACCCTCACAGTGAAAAAGTTTTTCCTTATGTTTCTGTGGAACCTCTTACGCTCCAGCTTATGAGTCCTATTCACTTCCATGAAGCACCTGTTGGACTGCGTGCCTGGCTTGGCAACCATGTGTCACAGTGGCCTGTGCTAACAGTCACCAGCGTCACTCTTCTAGGTACCTGTTCCTCTGTCTTCAAGTCTCCAAACTCCTCCAGGAAGGCTGTCTCTGAGGGGAACTGCTGCGGCTCCAGGAAATTCAGGAGGCTGAAGAGCTCCTCCACTGAGTTCTGCAGGGGTGTCCCTGTCAGCAGCACTTTATGCTCCTGTACATACACAGAAAACAGGTTGAGGGCCCTGATGCACTGGCTGGGTCCAAGGGGTCCCAAGACCATCATGTTCCCTGTCTTCAAGCCTCAGGAACATTCTGGGTGGCCTGGGAGCACACACACCTCCTGAAAGGCTCCCCTGGCCACGGTGCCAGACCTGACCCAGCCACTGCCACACAACACTGTCTCGTGGCTCCCAGGACACTTTACTGGATGTGTCCCAGTCCCTCTCTGTGCGGCAACAGCCAATGCCAAGAACCCCACAATGACCCCAGGCTTCAGTCCTGCCCTCAGGCAGGGCTGTACTGGCACCAGATGGGAACAGCGACTGAGCCCAAGCCTCCAACCAGGTGCAGGATGTCCCTCTCCAGGGCTCCGGGAGAACAAGAGGGAACATGGCCCAGAGCCACGTGATACCAACAGGGATGTGCTGCTAGGGACAGCATGAGCAGGGTGCTCCAAATTCAGCAGGGGCACATATGACAATGTCCAGCGTGCACTGGGAACAAGGAGGAGCTTTTTCCCACGGAAGTCCACATGCAATAAAAAGACAGGGGCCCAGAAAAACCCCCAGGACATGGGAGTGTGAGGAGCAGACAACCCCTCAAGATCACACCTATGTGCTGACACCATGGGCTTTGGCTTCATGCACCACCAGGTGCTACCTCCCAGCACACACCGGCCGCTTTTTCACCACGCACAGACGTGCACCCCCATCCCTGGCACGGACTGGTCCCATGGCTGTTGAGCATTAAGGAACCAGCTTGAACACTGCAGCCCCGCCCACCACAGGGGACAGCATGGCCAGAGGGTGCTGGGCACGGTGGGCTGGCAATGGCCACCATGGCTGCAGCAGCCTACGTTGCACGACCAGGCCAGGCAGTGCCCTGCCAAGGAGCGCTCACAGACGGGAGGCACAAGGGCCTGCTGTGGGTTCATGTTCCACTTCAGCTGAAAGGACAGTGTGATGGCTGCAGGGCCACCCATCAAAGGGACCCCCCATCACTGGCACTGCTTCAGCAACCTAATGGGTTCTAAATGGTTTGCCCTCTCATAGGGAGCTCTCAGCCCTGGCACTGGGTCTGAGCAGCTGGCAGGAGTATCTGACTGCTAGGTACAGCCATCTCTGACCCACCCTTCTCTCATGTGAACATGATCAGGACATGCTCACCAGGACCATGAGCTTCAGCCCCTCCAGGAGTTTGCAGTTCCTGTTCTTCAGTCGATGTGCCTCATCAATGACCACACAGCGCCACTGGATCTTCTTCAGCTCCGGGCAGTCAGCAAGGATCATCTCAAAGGTGGTGATAACCACCTGGAACTTGAAGATCCCAGGGAGAGGGTTACCCTAGGGAGACATAAACCATAAGCAGTGCTTGACTCCTGCAGGGCAGCAGGACACTGCCAGACATCCTGTCAACATATCAGTGCTAGCATCTGGGTCCTAGCTGGGATTTCCCCAGATTCTTCTCTCTCAAGCAGCGGCCAGGTTCCTGCAAGCCAGACACTGCTTCAGGGCAGACAAACAGCTTGGACAAGAACTGCAGTTGGGACTCTGCTGTGTTTTCCCCTTTTTGCATGAGTTGGGCCCATTCTTCACTCATACACAGCACACACTGAGCCCATGCCAAAAAAAGTGGTGTAAAAAGATCCCCTTTCCCTCTCCAGATGAATCACAAGCTCCAGATGCAGCTCGGTGCTTCCCCAGTAAAGGAAGCAAAGGGCTGGGGGATGCATCCTGGGAGTGTTGTGTGCTTCAGTCACCTGTGTGTCCCTGTACACCATCTCGTACTGCTGGATCATCTGCCGGCTGATCTGGCTGCCGTGGTACACGATGGCATTCATCTCCGTCCAGGTGCGGAACTCCCTCTCCCAGTTGGTGATGGTGGAGAGAGGCGCGATGATGAGGAAGGGACCATGGATGCCCATCAGGAATATTTCTGAGAGGAAGGTGATTGACTGGATGGTCTTCCCCAGCCCCATCTCATCAGCCAGGATGCAATTCTTCCTGCGGAGATGGACAGGGGCACATGAACATGGCTCTCAGGGGCAGGAACCACCCTGTTGCCAACTCCTTGACAGGATGTCACACACATCACCTCCACTCAACACCTCTCTGACTCTGCAGCATGGAGGGTGGAGGGACATTGGTACAGTGGCCCAAAACGGTCTGGATAAGCCAGACCCCTAACTTCTTGCAAGATTATGGACTCCAAGTTAGCGTGAAAGATGCTGTCTTTTGGGCGCACGCTAGCTAGTGAAAGATGCACCCGATGTACTGCTGCAGCTGAGAACGTTCAGCCACAGGAATGGGTCACCAGTAGCCTGGCCAATACCAAAATCAGGTGTATCTTAGACCCATAGTTAAGCCCTACAATCTCCAAGACTCATCAGCATTTACCAGGGAGAAACATTCCTAAAGTCTCAGTTGCAAAGCTAAAACAAACCAAATTACGTGGCAGCTGCCTGATTGCTCCAGCACTGGAAGGTCTCAGTGGCTACTTTGCCAGCCCCCTGTTTGCCACCTCTGCTCCCCCAGCTCTGCTGCTCCTGGTGACTGCACACACCAGAGACTATGTGCCAGCAGAACTCCTCGGGAGGCCATAGGGCTCCAGCCCCTCCTCACCTGTTATACCAGTTGAAGAGCAGCCAGTTCATTCCTTCCAGCTGATACTCCCGCAGCTGGTTGCTGTTCTTATACTCCCGGGACTTCTCCAGTTTCTGCCATGTCTCAGATGCCGGGCGCTCCTAGAAGAGAGCAGGAGCAAGGTCCATGGAGAGGAAGAGGCTAAAGCTCAGCAAGGCCAGACCCTGCTTCTGGGGCTGCACATCAGGACACCACTTCAGAACAGTTCTTGATGGCTGATTCAAAGCAAGGTCTCAGCCTCCAGGTCCCCTCCTGAGATCCTGCTAACTAACCCATCCAAGGGGAAGATATGGGGCTTGCACTGCAGCAGCTGGGACAAGGTCAGTGCTGCTGGACCTTGGCAAGACACAGACAGTCCCTGGCTGCCCAGGGCAGTGAGCTGCCAGCTGAGTACATTACCTCTAGGTACGTTACCATGTGCTTGATTTCTGGAGGGATTTGGAGGGCTTCAAACTCTTTAATCTTCCCTGGGTCGACATCCTCCTCCAGCTCCCAGGTGCTCTCCTCGTAGGGCAGCGAGCACCACTTCACCAGGTAGTGAGTCACCTCCTGCAGCGCGGAGAGACGGGCTCAGACACAGCGCAGGGCTCACAGCTGCTCAGTCCCGGTGTGTGGGCTCAGACTGCGACCCAGGACGGCTCACAGGCACAGACAACAACCCTCCATTTACCCCTGTGCCAAGGGGCCCCCGCAGACATGGCTGCACAAGACTGGGAAGGCTTCAAGGTACTCAGAGATGACACGCGACGCACGTCACAGGTCTGGGCCTCTTGCCAATCCCCCCTTCCTCCCTCCACGAGGCAAGCAAGCGATGCGGCCACTCACCTCCCCGGTGTCAGGGTCCTTTGTGTGAGCCACCTCCAGAATTCGATCTACCTCCACGTAGTCGGGGTTGAACAAATCCTCATCAGGCTGCAACAGCAAAAAGAGGTAAGTTGAAGGTGATTCCAGGGTTAAACAGATGGTGGGCACGAGTAAACAGCTGCGGGGCATCGGTCCCCAGGATGCTACTCCTGCTGCACAGCATACCAAGGGCCCTGGATGCAGGTACTCAGCATCTGTCTCTGGGCAGGGAGGATGCAGGAGCCCTGCAGAAGGCAAAGCTCTTGCTTTAGAGTGACCCCGGGCTCCACGCTGCCCTTGCTGGGAGGCAGGAACATCCTCTCCAGCCCATCTAAGGTACAAAGCCCTGAGATGTACACTCCAGCTTATGTGCAGCATCCAGAGCTGTGACTGCCACAGCACAGGGCCACACAGCACCGGATGAACTCCACTCCTCTGCGAGGGATGACACCTCGTTCTTTGTCTTTGACTCTCTCTCTCCCCACCTTCAGCTCAGCAGTCACCAGCAGCAACTGCTTATGAGGCAAGGGCTGATCCTCCTGCCAGGAACACTTGGGGAGGAGCTGGCTTTAGACTAGAGTGGTCCTTGGACAGACAACATTGTCTAGGGCTTGGGAAGGAGAAAAAACCAGGCTTCTGTGTTCACAGCTCCCCAAGCCACACTGAGTCACAGGAAGGAGCATTTGCTCCTTGCTAAACTGTTAGTGGTACAGTGTGTTCCAACACATGCTTTTTCTTTGCATCCTGGGAAAGACCCCAAACAGACTCAGGAGTGAGAAACTTGACACACACCCCCAGCTTTCCAACTCCATCCACGGGGAAATTTTCATAGCCTACTGGCCTGATTTAAATTTGTAAGGGGCAGTTTGAGGAGATCCAACAACTTTCTTCAGAGCAGTGAGATAAATTGCAGAACATCTTTCATATTAAAGAAGATTAATCTGCTTATAGAGTAGAGCTGGCAGGTATAAGCGCGAGTATTTATAGCTCCCTCTATCCCATAGCATCTCTGCTCCACCATGTAAACACCTCCAGCATGGCATGCTGCCCTCCCTCCCATTGAGCAATGCTTCCAGGGTTGGCACTGCCTGGCAAGTGATGTTTGTCACCCTGTCCATACCTCTGCCAGTGACACCGTAGATGTTCAGGGCACTGTCATGGGTGGCCCCTTCGCTGCAGCATCTCCACCCACGCACCCTCTAGTGCTGTGCCCCAGTTCAGACCAGCCTGGAAGCTCGAGGTGCCATGCTGCTGCCGGGGCATTGCCACTGTGTCAGCTCTGGGCAGCACCAGCTGCTCTGCGAGCCCTGCCTGGTCACTGCCAGCCCTGAGTTTTGGCCCTGGGGCAGGAGGTGCCAGAGGCAGCTACTGGGCTGCTCCAGGCCCAGGCGTGCCGGGGTCGGGCACTGCTGCCTGCCGTACTCAGCTCTCACCTCTGTAAAAATGTGCTTCATCTGAGCCTGCTTGTTACGGAAGCGCTTTATCTTCTGGGAGATCCTGGGGTCCTTCTCCAGCTCCTCCAGAGTTGCCCACTTACAGTGGAGGTAGGAGCTGCAGAGGAGAAAAGTCAAGAGAAGGTGACCAAAAAGGCCTTTGGACCCAATCCCACCTGCCACGCAGACCAGCGGGGATCTCCCAGCCACACAGGGAACACCCAGCCTATGCCTTGCCACGTGAAATCCTGAACTGGAGGCAGCCATGGCCCAGCTCCAGGCCCAGGCTGAGCACTGCGGTCGCAGTGGCTTTCCTGCTTCCCACCACCGGGGCCGATCAGGAGGACAGGGGCAGCGAGACAGGGACGCTGGGGCTGCGGCCGGGAAGGGCCAGTGGCAGGAGCACACAGCCCTCACTCCCGCATGCACAGGACCCGCTGCCGCGGCACGGAGCACCACGCCGCCGCACGTACAAGTTCCTGTACTTGACGTAGAACTCCTCCATCTCAAACGCCAGGCCTCCGGGATGAGCCTAAACCAAGGGAAGGAGAAGAGGCGACGGTCAGAGCCCGTGCTGAAGGAGGGGGGCATCCTCTGTGAGCTGGGTGCCGATGGGCATCCCCTGCCCGGCCGCAGGCTCCAGGCAGGCTGAGCCCCGTGGGCAGCAAGGGTGGCCGGGCACTCATGTGCTGCCTGCCCTGGGGGGTCAGGGACCCCAGAGAGTGTGGTGTGAGACCACCCTTGAGCACGGAGGACTCAAGCACCTCCTGGGCACCAGCCCAGGCCTGACTCCTCTCCAGAGGCTTTCTGGTGCCCGGGGCAGGAGAGGCACCACACTGATCCCCAACCCAGAAAGATGCAAGTCTGGCTGTACCGCAGCAGTGCCCTGCGAAGAGCAAGTGCAAGGAACATCATGGCAGCACCAACGGCTGCTCCGTCTCATGTCCCTGCTGTACGAGGCAGTCAGGTCCCATCTCTCCCCTGCCCAGGCATCTCCAGCCCCACTGACATCTTTACTGCTCACCTCCTTCTGCACCATCCTGGAGGCAAGGATCTTCTCAATGATATTGGCATCATCCTCGGGAGGCTCCTGGGGATGGGAGAGCAGAGCGCTGTTTTCCCAGCTCATCGTGTGCCTCTGGCACCCACCTAGCACAGAATGGCTACTTGCTCCTCTCCCAGCACACCAGCTGGGCAGAGCTGGCACCGGGACAGCTGTGCTTGGGGAACCCTTGCTGGGTGCAAAGGTGCGGGTGCTGCCAGCCCAGACACCCTCACCTGCTGCATGTGCTCCATGGGCCAGCCAAGGCCACAGCAGTGTTGTGTTTAGCTGTGTGGGTCCTTCCGGCCAGACCTGGGCAGCCAGAGAGGGTGGCAAGTCGCCCAGAAAAGAGGAGGAAGTTTGGGTGCTTCTGCCCTGAGAGTCAAGGGAGGAAATATGCCAAAACACTCACATCTCCTGCTCCCAGACACTCTCCATGCCAGATCTCTGGCTTGCCTTGGCATTCATACAGCCTTACAGTGCTGGATGGCCCGAAGGGCCCCCGCAGAGCAGGGAGCAGGGCTCTTGGGCCCTGCCATAGGCACTCTCCATTGCTGCCACATCTCTCTTGGCAGCAAGTCACATGCCAAAGGTAACCCGTTCCCTCACACTGTTTTGAAAATCCCACTTGGGAGAGACCACTGCCAGGAGCCCAGCTGGGACTCAGCCCTGGCAGCAGCTGAGGGGCACCAGCAGCACCTACCCAGAGTGCAGCAGCCCTTCCTCCCTTCTACCCTCCCTTTCTTCCTCCCTTCCACCCTCCCTTTCTTCCTCCCTTCCTCTGGGTGGGCAAGGCAGGGAGCATCAGGCCAGGTCTTATTTACTGCCTTAAGAACAGAGCTGACTAACACCCACACCAAAGCCTTGTGAAGAGGGAACTAGAAGGCACAGAATCACTGTGAAAACAATTAGTGACCATTATTATTATCTGGCAGCTTTGTTAGCAACCAGAAGGAATGAGTTGCAGGATCCACAACACAGACCGGCAGGAGGGATCTGCCAGCACCAGGCAGGAGACAGCACTGAACCAGGCAGAGCAGGCAGGGCAGCAAGGCCCAAACAGCAACGGCACCGACTGGTCCCAGCCACGCTGCCCAGATCCCCATCACGCTGCCCGCAGACCAGTTTGGCTGGCAGGCGTCAGGCTGGGCATCTCTACATTCCAGGGCACTGATGGAGAGCAGCAATACAGGCAGAAAACACTGACCTGGTACCTACAGAGTCCTCAGCTGGCAGAGCCAAAGTAACAGACTGACCTCATGGACAGGAGCTACAGAGACAGCAGGCAAAGGTGGGCACAGGCAGTGGGGGGGTCATGCATTCAGGGACATGTCCAGATACATGACATGTTCCAGAGGCCTTAGTCACCAAGCAGGAGGGGGACAGTTGGACCTGCACAGCCTCTTGCCCATCCCTTTGTGCACTCATAGTCCCTGCAAAGCCAGCCTGCACCCTCCCAGACAGGCACACTCTCACCCCATCCTTCTGCTGGGATCCCCCACATCCTCCAACCTTGGCACCGACGCCCCGGGGACATGCTGTGCGAGGCAGGAGGCCTCATCGTCCCCGTCCCACACCCAGCCCTACCTCTGCCTGCCATGCCAGAGTGGAGGCAGAGAGCGCGGAGGTTCGCCCAGCTCCCAGCACGGCTATTGTCTCGCCATCATCATCCACCACTTTGAAGTCCAGGTCCTCGTTGTACTTCCTCCTCTTCACTTGGCGTCCCGAGCGGCGCTTCTGTGTACGGGATGAAAAAGTCAGTGATGGGGGAGATGGGCAGACCAGGTACCTCCTGCAGCTCTACCACCCACAGTGCTGGAAGCACGCTCAGATCGCTGTGCCCTGGGGCCCAGCTCTCCCAGAAAGCAGCTGGGATTGCCCCCAGCAGCAGCCAGCCGAGGGCTCTGGACACACCTGGCTGTCGGCCGACTCTGCAGACTCCTCTGGGCTCTGCACGGATGGGCTCAGGAGATCCTGATCCAAATCCAAACTGTCCACGGGTATCTCATTTTTCCTCTTCCCTTTCTTCTTCTTCTCCACAGGGGTGTCCTTGCTGCCAAGACACACTGAGAGTTAGATCGTGTCCTAGGGATCCCGAGGGAGAGCCAGCAGGCACCCGCACAGGGCTCTGCTCCCACTGGATCACCCAGAGGCAGCTCAAGGTTCCTGAGGCCTCTCCCCACATTGGGGGTCCCCAGTTGGTGATGCTCATTAATCACCATCAAGTGTTTCTCCATCCAATTCCAGAACACTGGGATTAAAGGGTCCACCCGCTCTGGCCTAGTGTGAGGCAGAAAGGGGCTGGGGGCTCCCACCAGCCAGGGGAACAGCCCCACAGGGGCTGTAGGAGATGGGGTTCAGCTCATGGTCAGCCCTCACTGCTCCTTCAGCACAGGGAGCCAGGATGTGTGAGGTCAGGACATTCTGGACAGTGGCTCAGGCGTGGCAATGAAACAGGAGGAACTGGGCCAGCCTCTCCCCTCCAGGCAGAGTGATCGCTTCCTTGGGCCATGAAGTCTCCACATGGTCCTCCTCCTCCTGAAGGCAGGTCCTGCACCAGAGCACGGCAGCCTCTGCCCCAGCTGGGAGACCAAGACAGGGACCTATGTTCAGAGCAGGCATAAGGAGGATCTCACCACCACCACCCGCAGCAGGTCAGGGCAACAAGGAGCCTGCTCTGAGCAGAGCACCCACAAACATGTCCTGCACCGACAGAAGTCAGGAACATGGTTCAGCAACTCCAGAGGCAACAGCAGCTCCGTGTCCTGGCACTCTGGAGACAAACCTTCTAGCCTGGTATGAGAAGCGCTGGCCAACCTGCTGGCCACCTCCCACATGTGCCACAGAGCCTGGCCACCCGGCCCCTCGTGGCACCCAGCACCCACCACAACCTGTAGCCACCACAATCTGCCTGCCTGGAACATGCCCGGGAAGCTCCAGGGTAAGAAACAAGTGCTGCCAACATGCAGGCCCATCCTTACCCTCTGCCAGGAACACTATCCCAGGGAAGATTTCACAGACCTGGTGCCTGTCCCTGGGCTGAGCAACGTCCCCTTCCTCGCTCACAGCCCCACCATCTGTCCCCTCCACATCCCAGCCCGGCCCAAAGGCAGAGGAACAGTTGGTTTCAAAGCTGTGTCGAGGTTTCACCCCCTTCAATGAGAAAAATTGCTGCTTGCCTGGGACTGGCAAAATCAAGCAGTTAAAAATCATCTGTTTGGGCAAAAAATGCCCTGGCCGTGCATCCGCGCTTCAATCAGAGGCCCTGAAAGTGCACTGTGAGCACTGCTTCCACCCGGGCAATAACTCCCGAGGTATTGATTTGTAAGTCACAATTAACAACTATTTCATTCACGAACCAGTAGTTGGCTATGATTAGAAATAATTTAGAAGAAATTATGCTGCCATTATCTGCCACTTAGAGGACTCCCAGCAATCACTGCCTTCACAGAGCGCTCACCCTGACTGCCGCTTGCCAGTGGCCCCCAGCCCACCACCCCGTCTCTGCCCCAGGCACACACAGCCCTGGGCCCTGCAGAGCTTCCACCTCAACACCCACGGGTGCCTCCACCCCACGTCTGTTTGGCCCGTGGGTGGCTTTGCCAGTGGCTGACCCAGAGGCCAAGGCAACGGGCTGAGAGGAGGCTTGAAGAGGGGCTGTGGAGGTTGCAAAGAGGACCCACAGGCTGGACTTTCCAAACAGCAGGGTGGCTCGAGGTCCTCCTGGAAGGTGCGGGTGAGAGGAAGGAAGCACCACGGTCTCAGGCACAGGTCTGGGACAGGAAAGCACAGAGGTTTGTGGCACTCCCAGACTCCCACCCACAGCTCCTTCTGGTTGCATGATGTATTACAGGGTTATAGTAACTGGTCAAAAACCCACGAAGGGACCTCTTCACCAGCGCTCCACACACTGGCCCCAGCACAGAAAGTGGACCCACCTTCAGCCCCCCTCCTGGTACCCCCAGACCCTGCCATGCCTTTGCAGAAGGGACCAGGGGCTCCAGCTCCAGGGTTACCTCACTACTATCCCCATGTCCAGCAGAGTGTCCTGGCCACCAGCTACACAGGGCAGGGCACGTCAGCATGGGCTGCTTTCAGCACCCCGTGCCGGGACTGCTGGCAGCCAAGGAACCTGCCAGGGTGGCAACAAGCTCCTGGCCAAGAGTCACGAGTGCCTCCAGGAGCCTAAGCTTCCGCAGTCTGCTCCTCCAGGTCTCCCATGCTTTTTTCTGGTGCCAAAGGTCCCACCAGAGGTAGACCTCTGTGAACTGCTCATATGGCAGTTTCTTACTGGTCATTACGAAAGGCTGCTAGCTGCTTCCTTCATCCCTGGATCCTCCTTGGTGCCCAGTGCTGCCTTCACAGGGACTTCATCCTTCCCCTTGCTGCCTACATCTCCTCTCCTTCCCTCTCCACTTCCCACCCCTCCACTGCAGCACTCCTCGGGGCCTGGAGGAGCCCTTCCCTCATTCTCCTGGCACTGTCCATTTGAGTGTCCACCCCCATCTGCTCTGGCTCACCAGGCCACCATGACATGGGGGCTTGGCTTCCTCGCGTGCAGAGCTGAGAAGACCAGAAGGGACAGTGCTGTGTCGCTCAGGGACCTGCCAGGGACACAGCACCCAGCTCTTGCTCTCCTGAGCTCCCCACCAGCCTGGCACAGGAGCTCTGGTGCCCCACACCTTCATCTGTTCACCATCGGCCCACCCCAATGGCACTGATGGCACCCTGGCGCCGGTCCCACGGCCCCGGCCTTGCCGGGATTAGGCTGTAAGCAGCTGTGGAAGACCCAGGGCTTGGTCCTCACCCTGCACACGTGTCCTGCAGGCAGGCACGGTGGGAGGGAACATGGGGAGATCCCACAGACCCGACCCTGGGATGCTCATTCTGGTCACCATTTCCAGGGAAGTGTCCTCGAGAAGCTCTACCAAAGGGGTGTTTTCTAACAAAGAAAGGTTTTGCTGAAAAATTCCCAGCTGGCTCCTGTACTAACCCTGTTTACAGTAGAAATATATTCATCCTATGGATTATTTACAGTGCACGGGGAGGGCCCAGCCCCAGCCAATAAGTTGGCTTTGTACAGGACTCTCCAAAAACACTTCTTGCCAGTCCACAACAGTAAACCAGATGACTCTGGCGCTGTTGAGACCTGCTCGGCTATCTGCACATTCCCAATTAAAAACAAACCAGAGTTATGGCCAATCAGCCTGTTAATTAAAAGGATGAGGAATTACTGGAGGCGGTGGCCTTGGGCTGTGCAGCACAAGGGAGTCCTCAGGCCTCCCCCTGCCACCAGCCTTGGCCACCAGCACAGCTCTACAGCAGCAGGGGAGGGGCAGGTCCCACCACCCGGGAGCAGATGGACCCGAGCCGAGGAAAGGCCGGCTGACGGCCCCCGGGGACCCTCGCCTGCACAGGCAGCCCAGGGTCAGGGTCATCTCCCTCACGTACCCCCTGCCTGGGCCCCAGAACAGGCATGACAGGGCCACTGCCACACGGTGCCTCACTGTCCTGCTGAGGCACCTACCTGAGGTCTCTCTGCCCCCCCAGGACACTTGGCACAAAGGCCAGGCCAAGGAGAGGCCAAGACTCTTTGGTCTTCTTCTGGATCTGCGGTCCCACAGGGCCTCATACCCCAAAGGGCATCTGCCTGTCCTGTCTCTGTGTGGCCAGAGAGCTCATCCCAGCCTCCTGAACGGCACGGCCAGCCTTCAGCACGAGGAGCCTCTGCAACCTGCAGCACGGTGGCCCACACAGAGCTCTTGCGAGCCCACAGCCCTGTCCACACCAGGCACAGAGACAAGGTCACACCAACACCTACCTGCTCTTCTTGGGCCTTGCTCTGGGGGCAGGCTCAGAGCCGCTCTTCTTGTCTTTAGGCTCCTTGGGGGCTTTGGGTTCCCGAGGTTTCCGGGCCTTCTTGGCCACCTCCCTCTGCTTGGGCTCCTTCGGCTTCTTGGGCTCCTTCACCTTTTTAGGCTCTTTTGGTTCTTTAGGCTCCCTCCTCCTCTTTGGTTTCACCTCCACAGCTGCTTTTTCTCCCCCTTCCTGCTCTCCCAGATCCTTTTTCTTCCGTTTCTTCTTCACCCCCGTGCCTCCTCCCCCGCTGTCCTGCATCCCGTTCTGGGTGCTCGTCCGTTTCTGGGGTGCCCTGTCGGGCTCCTCCTCCGGGCACTGGCACTGGCTGCCCGCGTCCGCGTCCGTCACCGTCACCTGGGGGGGCACCTCGTCCCGCCCCTCGCTGCTGGCGAAGGGGTCCTGCGCCTTGCACTCCCACGCGCCCGACATCGGGGAGCGGCTCGGCGCCTTCACGCTCGACGGCTGCAGAGAGAAGAGAAGAGAAAGGCGGCGGGTGAGGCGGAGGCCACGAGTGGAACCAGCAGGGCAAGCGCAGCCCCCGTGAGGCGGCGGCCGCCCGGGCGCGGTGTGAACCCCGTCCCGCGGCACGCGGGGGACTGCGGCTGACGGCCCCCGCGTGCAGGTGCGGCTCAAAGGGGAGGCCCCACCTCCCAGCGCCATGAGGCCAACAGGTAGAGGCCCTTTGGCTCCCCACCAGCACGCGGGCCCAGAGCGGCGGTGGCTGCCCCGCTGCTGTGCCCCCGGGCACAGTCCTGCCCTTGATCGCACACCCCACACCCTCTGAGACCCAGAGCAACCCACGTGCCCAGGCCACCTCCTACACATTGCCCAGAGCCGGGGATTGTTCTGGCGGGGCAGCAAGAGGGAACTGGGGATCCCCTGCAGCCTCCTCCGGTCTCCCCAGGCCAGAGCTCAGGGCAGCAGAGGGGTGTTAGACCAGCATCTTTCCTGGGAGCTGCTGAGCACTGGGGGCTGCCCCCAGCCCAGGAGAGCAGAGTGGCTCTTCCTGCTCCAGCTCTTCCTTTCACTTCCTGCAAACCTTCCAGCACTGAACATCAAAAGGAATTCAGCTGTCTCCCTGGCGTGCTTGGCCACAGCAGGCCCAACTAGAAAACAGCACAAAAAGACCCAACTCTGCTCGAGCAGCAGCAGAAGTGTCTGTGAGACAGAGCCCAGGCTGGTGAGCAGCTGCCCTGGCTCCCCAAGAGCAGCCCCAGCCAGTGGCAGGGCACGGGGACCAGAAACACCCCTGGCAGAGCTGGCAGAGGGAGAGAGAGCAAGGGATGCACAAAGGGCCGGGCAGCAGCGTAGCTGCGTGCAGCAAGGACAGGGAAAGCAACACGTTGGGCTCTGCTTCAGCCGCTCTGCCCGTTAGTTGCCATCCCCAGTGCCTGGCACAGGCAGCACCCAGCCCTGCCTGCACACTCAGCCAGCTCTCTTTACCCTCACCTCTTCCTGGGACTGGGGGGCCACCAGAGAGGAACTGGGGCCACAGAGAGAGGCCGGGGCCACTGGAGAGCAGCTGGCACCCTGAGCAGCACCAGTTCCCTGGTAATGCTGTGGAGAGCTGGCTGCCACCAGGCACCTGCCCAGGCAGGTCCAGCAGCACGGGCAGCCTGAGTGGCTCCTCTGGCCACGCAGCAGGAGAGCAAACCCCACATCTTCGCAGGAGGTGCCAAACTCTTCCCCCACAGCCACCGATTAGCTCCTCCTCTTAATGCACGCTCGGCCATGGCCAGAGGGAAGCTGTGGCCATGCCTGGCCTGGCCCAGTCACCAGGCTGGCAGATCAACACCAGACCAAGCCCAGCAGCACAAGTGTGGCTGGGAAGCGGGTCTGCTGCCAGGTGTGTCTGGTGGCTGTCCCATGAGACAGGGCACGGGAATGAGCCCCTGCCAGGCCCATCCCACCAGCCTTTGGACGGAAGCTGTGGGGTGGCTGGTGAGCAGCCCGGGAGGCACCAGACAGCAGCACACCCTTGGGGACACTGGCAGTGCTCAGCCCAGCACCCTGCGCCCACGGCTGCCCCGGGCCAGGGGTGCTGGTTCCTTTACAAGCCAATTCCCTGGTGCTGAGGTGCCAGTGGCTCCAGCAGCAATACCACAGACCCACGGTGCCATCCAGCTCTCCAGACACCCCAGAGCTGCAGGGGAGAATGTAAATATTGACATCCTGCAGGCTGCACACTGAAGCCTGTTCAGGGGGGTCTGGGCACAGGGCACACTGTACGCTCAGGTTTCTGATTTGGATTAGATAGAAGCATTAAATAAAAGAGACCGCAAAGGGGAAAAGACACCCAATGCCCCGGCAGGCACCCATGAGTGGGGCTGCTGGCATGTCTGGCATCAGCCAGGTAGGTGGCACCAGCCCCTCTGCCCGCACACAGCCACCTCCTGCGCTCTGCCCGGCCCCTGCTGCCCCGCCTGCTCCTGGGACAGGGGACAGGAGCTCTCCAGGCACACGGACAAAGCCAGCAAAGAGCACCCAAGCAACTAAGGGGAACCTATTCTGGGCTGGGAGAAAATGAGCACTATAGATGCTGCCTCTGGGGCCACGGGCTGAGCACCAAGATCAGTCCCAGCCTTTGCATTCCTCAGATCTCACAAGCTGGGGATCAGCCAGAACAATTTACTGGATTAGCTACAAAGCTCCCAGACCCCCAGGAGCCTGGATCTCCTTTTGCTTCTGTGCTGAACAGCAACCAAGTGCAGACAGCAGACAGAAAGCAAATCTCCAGCATGGCTGTGCAGCAGGAGGGTGAACCAGCCCTTCCCAGCCCCAGCTGGTAACCCTCAGCATTGCAAGGGGCTGCCCACTGCCAGGCAGACCACCCAGTAAGCAACAGGCATCCAGGATATCTCAATTCCAGTGCTGCCCGAGAGCAGGAGATGTTGCCAGAGAGGGCTTTCCCGGCTCACCCACAGGACTGGACCACAACTGGGTTGGGAGTGGTGCTGAGCACCTGGAGAAGCTTCATCTCCAACAGCCTGTGCCTGGGGGAGCTGAGCCAGGCATGGGGACACGGCTCCCTCTCATTGCGTGCAGCAGCAATTCCCAGCAGACCAGTGTGGAGTAGGGAGTGCTGGAACTGGCTCATGATTTCCAGCAGTGCACACCAGTCCAGGGGTCCAAAACTCCCCCCTGCCCTATCTGCTGTCTGCACCTACAGCTCCAACCCAGGCTATGGGGCCCGGGCAGGTTCTGCTCGCCAGTGGCATGTCCACTGCCCGGCAGGAGCCTCAGGCCCCACAGCACGAGACAGGCTGACAAAGCTGTCAGGAGAGCAGGTCTCAAACCATGACCTACTTTGTAGGGTCTGCCTCGTGCTTGCCCTCGGAAAGGGCATTTCAGTGACTGCTGATGAAGACATGCCAGCCTGCCACAAGCCCTGCTGCGATAGGAAGTTGAATGCTTTACAGAAACAACCATGAGCTGTCAAAGGTTTGTGAAAGCGTAAGCGATCCTCCTGCTCCTCCTCCTCTTGGCTGCCAACAGCCCCTCCAGCCTCCAGGCAAACCCATCATGGTGGGAGCACAGACATGTCCACTCCAGCACACTGCCCAGGCTGTGCCGCAGGCCCCCACACCCAGCAGTGCCAGCACTTTGCCAGGGGATGCTCTGTGACAGCCTGCTGTGTCTGGGAGGCAGCACCGGTACCAGTCAGCAGCACTGTCCTCCAGCTGGAGTGGCCAGAAGCTCCTGGTGTGGGCCCTGCCATGAAAGGGCCATCAAACAGCAGCTCGTGGCCAGGGCTTGCACAGGCAGCAGAAGCACAGAGGGGCAGGGAAGCCAGGCTCCCCCCCAGCAACTGTGGGCAAGGGACTGCCAGGCTCAGAAACCCTTCTGCACCCAGGGCTGCTTGGTTTGTCTTGAGGGGAAAAGGCTCCTTGTTGATCTCCTACAAGTCCAGAGCAAGCTCCTGCCATCCACCCCGGACTGCGCTGCTGAGAACACATCTGCAGTCAGAGCTCGGCACGCTGCTGTGAGCCAGGGAATGAGCTTTTCCTACCTCCCCTCGATGAGGTTTGGTTTACCCTGGCTTCTTGTCAACAGGAAAAGCCTGAGAAAGCAGCGCCAGCATTATCTGTGCTCCCACATGGCTTCAGAGCCAGCTTGCAGCTTGCCTGCAGCGGCCCCGCTGGTCCTTCACAGCAGCCAGGAGCGTGCTGTCCCTGCACAGCCAGTGCTGGAGCATCGGCCAGTGCAAGAGCATCGCCCGGTGCCAGAGCATCACCTGGTGCCAGAGCATCACCTGCTGTCCCTGTGCCACAGGGAACCACCACCTCTGCTTCCCAACAGTGAGGACCCAAAGGGCCCGTGTCACAGTGACACTGGCATGGTGCCACAGAGCTCTCCTGCAGCAGCATCTCCAGACTGAGTGGCCTGAGACACACATCTCCACGAGCCATCAGGCTGCCCACAGCTTTGTTTGGGCTACTGGCCACCACGTGTGCAGTGGCAGCCAGCAGTGACACACCACTGCATTCAGATGCCCTTCACCACAGGGAGAAACACACCCAGCTTGAGGAGCCTAAGCCTGGCAAACCGTAGCCCCAGGACACGTGCTGCAGCAGGCAGGCAAGGTGGGCTCGCTGTGGCTGCTCCAGGCCAGCCAATGTCCGCTCCAGGCCAATGCTCTGACCCAGGGTGGGCAGGGAGGGCAGGAGCGGGCAGGGCGGACAGCTCTGCCTCACCGCTGACCCCAGCTGACTGTGGCTTGGGAGCTGCAGCAGCAGGACTGCATCCAGACCACAGCAGCTCACAGCTGCCTGAGCCCCCCTGCCACCGTGGGCACCAAAGCACCCAGCGGGTTTCAGTCCTGCAAACTGATATGGTTGGGGAAAAACCTGCCAATTTTGTTCAAATCGTGCTGCCCTCCTAAGTGGCTTCTAGATCTCAGGGTGTGAGAATAAAGGAAGATTGCCCTGTCAGCCACTCTGTGCCGTTCACAGTTTTGCCATCCTCCATCACATCCTTCCCCAGCAGAGCTCTCTTGGCCCAGATAGGTACTGGTGATGAGTCACCCCCTCCTTGCAGGCGGGCTGGGCCTGCTCCCAGACCATCTGCCTTCTCCTCAGCACCTCTCTGAACCCCACCAGCTTCGGGGCAGCAGGAGGAAAGCACACAGATCACGGAGGGACTGCACCTCAGCAGGAAGGTTTCTGCTCTGCTCCTTCTCTCTTTCTGAAGAGCTGAACATGCCTCTGGGACAACCTGCAGGCAGATGTCAAACTCCCTGCCAGGGTTTTACTGTCTCCTCCAGGAGAGGGAACAGCCCCACATGAGGATACTTGCGTGGCTGGTTCCCCCACATGCATTACTTCACACATATTAAGACCCTACATAGAATCACTAAGTCTGGAAAAGACCTCTAAGATCATCAAGTCCAACCGTCAACCCAACACTATCGTGACCACTAAACCACATACCAAACTACCACGTCTACATGTTTTTGTAACACCCCCAGGGACGGTGACTCCACCACTTCCTCGGGCAGGCTGTTCCAGGGCTTCACCACTCTTTCAGTAGAGAAATTTTTCCAAATTTCCATCTAAACTTCCCCTGGCACAACTTAAGCCCATTTCCTCTCATCCTATCACTAGCTGCTTGGGAGAAGAACTTTCTTCAACTCTTCACAGTCTGTTTCCATTTCAGCATCTCAGGTGACTGCAGGAATCAGCTGGCACCTCCTCCCCTGCTCCACACCCGGAAAGCAGACACATTTTTCCTGTACTTTGCTTCCTATTCTTTAAGTAGTCACTGATTCGGAGGAAGACCTCTTATGAGGACAATTCCTGACTTCTTTAAAAGCATTTTGTGGGGAAACTTTCTCAAGCTCTTTGGAAGCCTGTGAGCACTGAGCAAGCCCAGAGCAATCTCACCCCCACGCTCCGGTTATCTTTAAAATCCCCGGCAGATTGCACGGACTAGCTCTGCTTTACAAAAGCCACGCTGACTGTTCACCAGTGTAGCATCTGCATAATACAATATGTATTACACTTCCTAATACCCAAGTAAACCTATTGGTTTTTAATTTCACGTTTGCAACACCTCCCCTTCCACAGACCAGGTGCTGATGGGTAATAGACCCCAACACTATTCATTAGCAGCTCGCAACATCTCATCGGGCTCCTTTATAATTCTAGAGTAAATACCAACAAAGCCTGGTGGTTTGTGTTACTTTGCTTAAAAACCTCTTTACCAAACCTTTTCATTTAAGGGCAACTCTCTGATGCATCTAGCATCAGGGATGGCTCTGGGCTGGGAGCCTTCCTGGCCAAGCTGCTCTGCCAACACCCTGCTTCCACTTGACACCTCACTTGCTTATTTACCATAAGGGTGACACCTCTTAAAGGCCTTTTAATCTTGAGATATTTGGAACAAATGTATTGTTAGACTCTGTATCTTTAGCAAGTGGTTCCTAAAAGTCTTTTTAGTCCTGCCTTGTGACGTGTTCACTTAAATTCCCAGAGCCGGTGTCCTTTCTCTTACTACAGCTTTAGTTGAGGCTGCAGCTGAGCCCTTCTCATGATCATCACCAAGAACAAAGCCAAAGAGAAACACCAGTTTACACTGTCTACCTGTCTTCTTACAGGCCCATCTACTCAAGCAGGTTTGTTGTTTCTGGGGTATTCTAGAGGGGGGAAGTAAAGACGACGATTTCCAAGTTTCGGTAGGTGCTGCCCATCTCTGAACCTCTGGTACCAACCAGACCAAGCAGCCTCCACACACCCAGCAGGCTTTTCATCCTCGGAGCTGTGCCTCTGCGCTGTCTCTCAGCTGGCATTTTTCTGGTGACAATTGTTAACGATTTTACATTTTCAGGGTACGCTTTTAGGTAACATTTGTACATTGCTTTATTCCCAGAGGAATCTTCTATAAATTACATTTCATAGAGGAAAGCAAGTCCCTCAGCAGCAGCTAGAGCACGAAGTCTTGTCCCGTGTGTCTAACTACTGCCAAAGAGAAGGTCAGAGGGAAAAAAAACATGCTTCAAACCTCTCCGGAGAGCTGTGAAGGCTAACAGAGAGCACTTATAATTGCATGACCCCATTCGAGGGCAAAGCCAAGGTTAGGGTGAGCCTTAATGGCATGTTTCCTTAACTTAAAATTATTTCAATTCATTTCTAGTCCCAATTTGACTCTACTTACTCGTTTCTATTCAGAACCTGGGGGAAAACACCACCAGGAGATGGGAGGCAAAGCAGCTCCTGCCCCCGATGCTCAAAGGGCTCCATCCCCTCTCCCAGCCAGTGCGGGTCAGGCAGCACCCCTGGCTCTCTCCGAGCCCTCCAGCAGAGAGCAGAGCTGGGTTCACAGGGACCTGAAGGAACAGTTTACAACTCCACTTGGCACATGTGCAGGAGGCTTAGGAGTGGTGAAGTTCAGCAGCCTTTTCCCCACGACTGCCCAGGGCATGTAGTAGCCCAGGGCTAGCAGGACTGCCTGCAGTCTGAGTCTGGTCCAAACCCTCACCCTGCCTGCACCAGGGACCTGCAAAGGAACCAGTGGAGAAGAGGAATGTGGGGGAACTGAACTTCAAAGTGAAGGTGGTACAGGGAAGAGGGAGAGAATGGGGTCCAGGAAAGGCCATCTAGGACAGGGAGCTAGGTGGACATTATGGGATGAGAGTCTTAAGGAGCAAGTGAGAGTGGAGAGCAGCAGGCAGCTTTGGGAGAGAAGAGGAAGAGAAAAGAGAGAAGACTGGGCCCAAGTAGCTGGCAGAGGTACAGAAGAAGGGGTCAGGCTTGGCTGCATGGGGCAGAAGGTCCTGCACTTTGTGCCCAGCCAGGAAGAAACCATCACACACCCAGAGCTCCACTCCCTCAACATCCTGTGAGACCACATGATCTTCCATGCCTCTGGCACTCCTGGGCTCCCACCCCATGGCTGGGCAGCCCAGCATCATCCTCTGCCCTGTAAAGGTGGCACTGATGACACAGCTTATGCACTGGGCACACGACACCCAGGAAGGCAGGAGCAGAGAGAGGCTCCCCTAACCCCAAGTGGCGCAAGTCACAGACCAGCACCGCTGGGCAGTGTGATGGGGGTGGAGGGGACACTGCATCGGTACCACTGGGTGTCAGAGCCTCTTTCCCAGCCAGCATCATGCCTGAGCCAAACCCAAACCCTGCAGGACCACACGAGTCTGCAGGTGCCAAGGGGAAAGGAGCCCTGAACCCTGCAGGCTTTTCCCCCCCCAAGACCACTGTGCTCCCAGCAGGGCAAAGCTCTGCCACAGCCTCAGGGTCTGAACAGCAGCTTCAGCTGCGAGCATGCTGAGGCTCAGCCCTCCTCACGATCATTGCCAAGAACAAAGCCAGCTCCCGTGGCTACTGGGCTCGGACGACATCCACACAACACACTCCCCAGGTGGCATGGCCAGAGGCAGCAGCAGTGCCCATGCCCCTGCCATCCGGCTCCCAAGTGCCAGCACCACCCAACTCCTGCTTGCTGCAGGCTGGGCCAGCGCTTCCAGCAGCCCCCCAGGAGAAGCAGGATGCCCCTGCAGAAGCCCTGCATTTGGGTCTAAGGCATGGCTCAAACCCTGCAGAGATTGTGTGGAGTGTCCACAGGAACCCTGACTGCAGGGGTCAAAGGCTTTCGTGCTCCTCAGACAGAGGCTGGTGTCCGGGGGCTGCCCAGCACCCCAGTGGCTCAGGTCCCCCCGCAGCACCGGCTGGAGCCACCAGCCAGGCTGCAGCCTGACACAGGCAAGGTCCCACAGCTCTGCCTCCCCGAGATGGTCATGCCAGCGACCATCAGCCCGGTCTATCCGCTCGGTCAACTGCAGAGCCCCCCGAGGGGAGCGGCCGAGGCAGCTTCCTGCAGCCCCCGTGCTCAGCAGGCTGCCAAGGACCCTCTCTGGCAGCTGCAGTCCCCAGCGGCGGGCACGGCACGGGCTGTTGTGTTCTAGTCGCTGGGTGTTCACGCCCCTCGTTTCCAGCTCTTAATGCAATGCAGCAGAAGCTAAAAATACACAAGTGCCACCCTCCGTCATGTCTCCGAGCAGGCTCTGCGCTCGCCACGGGATGTGCGCGATGCAGGTGGGGCCTGGCTCCCCTCCTGAGATGCTCCACCAAGACTCAGCCCTCAACACTGACAGCCGGGAAGCTCCGTCCCGTGACCAAGCCAGCGCTGGCACAGGGCATGGCAGGGGCAGAGGGCAATGCTGCTGCCCTGGGCTGGCCTCCCTGCTTTGTCCTCTCTGGCGGGGCGGGAAGGAAAGCAGAGCACAGGAAGAGGAGGAGCTGTGCAGCAGCTTGCTGCCAGAGCAGCAGCAGGGTGAGAAGCCCTTGGGATATTGGGGGAGGACCAGGGTCACCACTCCTGCCCGTGGATGGAGCAGCAGGGCACCTTGGCAGCTCACCATGGTGCCCACATGCTGCTCGGCAGAGCAAAACTCCTCCAGGCACCCAGCACCTGACAGTCTTGTCACCACAAAACCAGCCCAAGATGGGCCAGGAGCCCATGGCCACAGCCTGGGACAGAGCCACAAGTGCCCTCAGGCTGGGAAACCCCCATTCCCCTGCACCAGCTCTCACTGCTGTCAGGACTCTGCTCCAGCCCCAGGAGCAGCCCTCAGCAGCATCTGCAAGAGGAGAGACATCAAAGCTCATGTTTCACTTAAACAGACCCATAAAATACAGAAAAACCCCCTTGATTTTATGCAGTGAGTGCTTGAAGCAGGCTGCTCCCCACAGCCTCCCCACACCACCATCCGGGCACCGCTGGGGACTGCACCATTCCCACCACCTCCAGGCCCAGGCTGAAAAGTCAGAGGAGCCCTCCAGGAGAAGACAGGAGCTACAGGGCTTCCCATCCCCACCCTCTCCGAGAGGCAAGCAATGCTGCTCTGCTCTCGCACTCTGCGTGGGACAAGACCATTTCCATGGCTGTAGAATAAGATTTACAGGCACTGTGGGATAATTGCATTTATTTTAGTTCAATATTACTCAGGTTATTCAACAAGTCAGAGCTTGGCAGAAATACACAAGAGCAGAAGACCCTCCAGTGCCGAGGGAGGAGCGGGACACAGATGGGAAAGGCAGCCCAGGGAGTGATGGTGCTGCTGAAGCCCTCAGAGAAAATCCATTGTTTGTCATTGCTCCTGGGGTAGCTAGGCACCCCTGTCCCACCCCCACCAGCAGAGAAGGCACCCTGGCACGAAGCTTTGTAAGTCACGAGGGAAGTGACAGGTTTCATGAGTAAGTCACAGTTTGGTGACAAATCCACCAGATTTTCATGCATTACTAAGGAAGAAGAGTTGTGCAAACACAGACCCTGTCTGCGCTCACGACAACCCCTCATCTGGTGCACCAGTTGGCAGTGCCCTGCATGCCAAGCCATCCCAACCCGTGCAGCACTGCTGCGGAAAGCACCAAGAGGGCACAGAGAGAAGCTCCTCCCAGGACAACCTGCTGCAAGACCCCAGCTCTCCAACCCAGGCTTCATAACCCATTAGTGGTGGACATGGGCAGGATAAGGCACTTGCTCAGGGCAGTCAGAGACTTGGAAAAGGAGAAAGCACGTCCATAACCCACTGCCAAAGGAAGCTGACAGCTCTCCTGCCATCCCTCACCAGCATTTTACCAGCCTTTGTACCCATGGGCCTGAACCCACTCCTACATGATGACCAAACTGGAGTTTCTGAAGGTGAGAGGCTGGCAGGGAGACACACAGGGAAACATGTGATGTTCATACATGCTGTGCCTAAAACCCAGGTCATTTCCGCAATCCCATTTCCAGAGCAGCCAAACCTGCTCTATTAGTCCAGTGGAGCAGTGGGAATTCCTTGCCTGGGCTCACTACTAGAGGCTAGAGATCCCTCAGCAGCGCCCCTGAGTGCCCTGCTCTCCTCCAGCCCTTCCCCAGCAGCAGCGACCCAGTGGCCTCAGCAGCCTCGTCCTTTCCCGCTGCTCTCCCCAGACACACACCTTCCTCCACCCGCGATGCCGGGCCTGCTGCGAGCTCACCACGGCACGCTGGCCTCGTCCCAACCCTTCCCGCCCCTCCTCCCCCCCGTGACCCTCCCCCGACAGCGCGATCCCCAGACGCCGCTCCAGAACTGGCTTGAAAAGGC
>WTSP01007244.1:108701-126164 GCA_025331215.1 Actenoides lindsayi | reverse complement strand
TTAAATAGAATAGAATAGAATTCCAAACTATTACTGGGAGGATTCTCACAAAGATGGATTCAAGGCGGTTGAAATATCCTGAAAACAGAGACGAATTCACAGGCTGCAAATCCTGTTCATTGACCAGCTTTGATTTATTTATATTTTAAAAATAACTCTCCTTCCTTGGGCTTCTAAGCTCCTTGGGTGCCAGTGATGAGCCTTTTTTTTCCCTTTTTTTCTTTTTTTTCTTCTTTTTTTCCCCCCATTCCTCCTTTCTATAGCCATCTCCTCAGGTAGCTGGGAAGCCCTAAAGTTGAGGAAAGAAAAGGACCTCTTTTAAACACTGTATTTCTCTCATTTTTTTTTCAGTAGCCGGCTACAACTGTGTAATTAAATTGTCAAAGTGCAATGTTACGGTCTGAGCCGCGCATCATACAGGCACTTAGGCGCGGGGACCCCTTTCTTCTCCTTCTCCCTCTCGCCTCCTCCGCTGCTTTCCGCTCTCCGCTCCGCAGTTGGCCGCGGCGGCGGCGGCGATGGTGCGGAGAGGTGGCTGCCCGAGGGCTGCTGGCGATGGAAGCGCATTTGTCGTGCGGAGGGACTGTCCTGCCTGATAGGAACCCCTGCCCGTCCAGCTGTGCTCTGGAGGTAGCGCTTGAGGCGGCTGCTCCAGCTGTTAGGGTGGCTGCGATCGTACAAAAACGTTGTTTCGGGACTTCTTTTATCATTAGGTCGCTGCTAGAGGCTTGATCAGACCTATTTTGGTTTTTTTTTTGCGCCTGTTTTCCACGGCTGCTCCACGGCTGTTTGTTTTACGTCTCTAATACCCCGAAGTTGAGAACATCGTATTGCGAGACTTGAGCTGAACTTGTTGTTGTTGTTGTTTAATGTGCAGATGAAGTGACTAAAACGGCGTAGTCCGCTTGTGAGATAAAACTGCTGACATTTAATTTGAATATGTCATTTATTAAAAGGCTGATTGTAAGTGGAGGACTGCCTGGGAAATGTCACACATTCGCATAGTACGCATACTACATGCGCAAGTATATAAATATGCTCCATGCCTAGTGAAAATATCTTTGCTTTGTGGGGCATTGATCTCCCCACGTAAAATGAAACGGGAATGCACAATCCCCTCCCTTCTCCCCTCTTTTGCACACCACGAATTTCAGCTAGGTGCCCTTTCCTGCCTAAGGCAGGCGTTCTTGCTCCTGCTGCCCGTGTAATGAGCATGTACACAGTTCTGCGTGCACATCAAGGGGAAACGTGGACAAGAGGGGTATTAGGGAAACGAGCAAAATAACGCGTCGGGTGCATCTCTTTGGAAACAAACCGTGCTAGTTTCAAGTCCTGAAGAGCAGTATTATTCTTTGCAAGATATATGACACATCTTATTTTCGGGGAGGACTCCATGCGGGCACCGGAGACTAAGAGTCATTGCTTGTTGTAATCCCACATTAGTCTTGAGGACTGCAGAGGTCCGTAGTATAGGGCATTGGCCCCTTAGAGCATCGCCTAATGCGATCTACATGGATTGCAGCTTTTAAGTTTCATAGGTTCTAGAATTACAAATTAGCTAATTTTAATCAAAACATGTGAAATGTTATCCTGGCTGGATATAAAGGCTGACTGTGCTGGATCCTCTGGGTTTGTTATGTTTACTTTGGCTGCAGGCACACTCAGCGGTTTGGGAGATAGTTGTTCTTCTACAGTATAACAGATGTTTGTCTGAAAGGGTGAGGAAGAAACAAAAACAACATTGTGTGAAGGAGAAAAATTACACAATTTTAAACTAATGCTTTGGTATTAAGCACTGCTGTTATCCTTCATGTAGAGAGTTTCTCTTTTTTAATCGTGGGTAGCTGCATAAGGTCAGAAACCTCAAGATTTCAGCTGACTTAGAAATGAAAGGCGGGTAGAATCAGCATTTTGAACCAATGTGATTTCTGGTTGAGGGTGAGATAGCTGATAGCAGAACCTTTCACAAAACACAGGCCACCTTTCAATGTAAACTATGCTATATATGCTATGCATTTTTAGTAGGACAGTTGGCTGCTGTCATCCAAGAAGGGGAAAGAGAGGAGGGTGGAAAAGGAAAAAAAAAAAAAAAAGGTGGTTTGGATTTTTGACTTGTTGAGAAAGTTAAAATCCTCTGGTGATCATTTACTGTCTTTCTTTACCAGTGATTTAAGGTGTCTTGTTGTTCTTCATAAACCCGAGGAATACAATATTGTAACAAATTGGTTACACTGTGCAAAATGTTTGCAGCGAAATGACAGAGGGAGCACAATGTGCCCTTGTGTAGGTTCCTATCTGTAATGTTCAAACAGGCTGACTGTTTCCCTTCCTCTGAACTGCTTTCATCTGGACCAGTGTAAAATAAGCTCTGGTAAGTAATCACGGCAGAGCAGAAAGAAAGGAATGTATACAGCAATAGACAGCCTAAGCTGTAAAAACTGTAACCTGAGTATCAGCAGCAGATCAGATATCAAGGCTTTAAGGTAGGGGAAATGAAAGAGATGAAGGGGAGGAAAAGACAAGAGAGGGAATGGAAAAGTCAGCTTGGAAAGTGAAGGAGAAGTAGGAGGGCCCCCTCAGGGAAATTTGGCTCAGGGATTAGGGAATTTTATCATGGTGTACAGTGACCTACTCAGGTTTCAGCCCACGTTGGATCGAATTGCCTCCCTTCACTAGCAGAAAGAAAAAGGATTGGTGTATATGTGATTTTTTTTTTCGCCCCTTTTTTTTTTTTCTCTCTTCCCCCCCTCCCTGCCTTTGGATAATAAAAAGGCTGCTGGTACAAGAGTCTATTTTAAGTGTCCAGCAAATGCAGGACACTATGAATGAGCAATAAAATTACCTCATCACAGAGACTTCCTTCAAGATTTGCTGTTTGATACCTTGAGGTATTTACTCGAGAAGAATCACAACACCTAACCGCTTGGTTTGATGTCTTCCAGCAGTAGTGTCACAGCTCGGTTTTAACATAACTGGGTGGATATTCAAGCCGCTTGCTTTTTCCTTGTGCCAGATATTAAGTTACATTTTTGTTACCGCTAACCTAATGTATATTATCATTATAACAAATTTTAATTTGATACAGTGTTGTGTGCAAAAAGTACATGACTGCACAGTTTTCTGATATTACATTTCAATGAAAAATATATTTAGGAGGAACTGTTTTGTTTTGCTGTGACCTTCACAGCCTCTCTTTCTTTTTTTCTAGTTACCTTTTTCTTTTGTTCCCCTTCCTCCTTAAGATGATACTTTACACTTTTTTCTTCCAGAGGTAGCATTGTTCACCTCGTGTTTTCATGGCTTGAAAGGAGAGCGGATACTTACTCTGAAATTCGGTTCAGTGCCATTTTTCACTTGCAGGCGAATAACAGAACACCTAATACATCCAAAGCTATCGTAATCCGGGAACCCAGTACTACTTTAAGACCAAAATAGTTCTCGCACTTTAATTGATGAAAACACTCATCAAGGCAGGGTGGTAGCTTCCCCCTCCATCCCTCCTCAGCTTATTTCCATTTGCCATCCCGCTGCCAGGCAGCTGTGCTGCTCAGAAGGAACAACCAGGTGCTCTGCAGCGAGGTGAAATAAAGTTATGCCCAGTACTGGGTTGCACTGGAAGTTCTCCTGAACAAAGGAGACAATGTATCCGCGCGTCTATGTCGGTTGAAAGGCGAGCAATCTGTGTGCGCCGTTATTTCTCAGGGCTGCTCCGTGTGCCCAAGGAGTTTACCATCTATAAATATTCTCGATAACTAATTTGTATCTAAAATTGGGCTTTGTTCCTGATGCCTAGGGCTTAAGACAGCCCCATCTGTTACAGTTTAATAGTAAACTCATCAGAAGATCTTTCAGTTTAGTAATATTCCCCACTTGGCATTTAAAAGTACTACTGTCAGAAGGAGGAAAGCGGTGAAGCAGGCGCAGCAGCCCTGCGCCTGGAGTGAGCCAGAGTGCTCAGAAGATTCCAAGGAAACTCCTCCCTTCTCTCCTGAAAAGACAAAAAAACGTCTTTGGGAAAGTGGAAAAGCAGACAGACTTTATCAGTTGTACTATTTCAGGAGGCTGAGGTGGAGGGTATTTTTGCAGAGTGTGCGTGGAAGGAGTTTTGTGGGAGGGCTGCAAAGGGAGTTGCGTTACGTGCACAGGGAGCCTCACCTGCCAGTGCACCGCAGAAATAGTGCTTCCCCAAAGTGGGTATTGCAGAAACCAAACAAGTAGGTGAGAGGACGAAGGAAATGAGAGCATCAAGAAATTTTGTTTTCTGATCGCGTAAAGATCTAACCATAAAATTCAATATGGTGACAACATTAATAAGCAAAGAAATTGAGGGCTGGTAAAAAAAAATATATATATATATCCAAGTGCATATTGTGACTATAGAAACATTTTTATTTCCTTGATACACTTTCCGTGGCGCTCAGGGACATGGTTTAGTGGTCATGATAATGTTAGGTAGAGGGTTGGACTTGGTCATCTCTGAGATCTTTTCCAACCTTAACGATTCTGTGATGCAGTGAAAGTGAAAAGTGAATGTGTGGGGCTCTGCACCAAGTGGGTTATGCAGGCAAGGAAATGGAATGGAGCCACTCTGCTTCCTCCCAGATCTGAAATAAACATTCAGCAGTAAAACCTAGAAGAAAATGAGTCTGACAGACTCATTCTCCCCTGCGTTTCCTGCCTCCGTGTTTGCCAGGCCTCGTTCGGTGAAGCCAGGCCTTGCCCCCTGTGAATAAGGTTCATAGAGAAAGAAAGGCAAGAGGTCTAAGATGGAAAGAGAAGCATGGCTTAGCTTCAGAATGTATTAATTATCAAAGATTTGGGAAAATGATGCATTGCAATGTTAAAAATCAGGCTGGAGGTATACTGTTACAATGAAATGAATCCTAAAGTGGGAAGAAATGTGATTATATTTTTACTGCCTAACCTATAAGTCAGTCTCACAAAGGAGAGAAACCACAGTCTGGCGAGTCAACACACTCTTCTTCATCTTTCCCATGAATAGGAAACAAATTCAACTCAAAATATCAACGAGTGTAATAGTTAGCTAGTTATCCTGGCTCTTCCAGGAGGAAGGATATTTCTGTATAGTACAAGAATACAGAAATCATACAGTTAAACCATGCAAATTACATATTGCCCCACAGTGGTGGTAAGTGGTTTGGGACTTAGCAGGGGGGCAAAAAAAAGAATTGCTGTCGATTAGGAAGGGGGAGGGCTTTGGCGATGTTGTGTGACTGGGGCCACTGGAGCGTTTTTGGGCCGGTTTCTTTGGCAGGGATGAGCTGGTTGTGCCGCAGCCGTAGCGAACGCTGTGGCAGTCAGGCAGCTGCAATGGTACATTGTCAGCTAGAGGAGCGCAGGAGATTTGGCTCTGGTGGGATGCTGCCTGCCTGCCTGGGTGCGCTGGCAGCTGAAGAGGTTATCAGTGTTTCCCGGCTGCTTGGTGCATGCACAAGAGGCTGAGCATGGTGTGGTGGTGGCATGAGCACAGTAGGATGCAGAGCAGGATTTCTGTGCTCCTCTTTTCAGCTCTGATGCTGGCCCACGTTGTGAGCAGCACCTGGGCTTGGTCGCTTGGTTTTTCCATAAGGGTCTGAGAGTTGCCTCCCTGGCAGGGTGAAGTTAGCTTCTGTGGCGGAATGAAATTCACGGACCCCTGTAGGGTTCCCTTTGGGTTCAGTCTTGAGCCCTTTGCTCTGGGCTCAAGGGTCCCAGCTTAGCAGTGTGATTGCTGTCTTGGGATTTTATTGATGATGGGAGAGGTTTTCCATGGTGCGCTGGTCTTTCACATTATCCCAGCCCTCTGGCAGGGCTGTGGGATTGAGGTGCCAGCCTCTATCTCGCAGACTCTTCCCATCGTTTTGGGGAATAAGTCTGAAAGAAGGCACGGACCAGCTCTGTTCCTATGCGGTCCTGTTCCTCCAAAAGCTTGGAATTGCAGCTCCTTGCACATCCTCCATCTGATCTTGCACACTCATCTTCACATCTCCTTCTCCCTGGCTTTTTCAGGTCCATCATCTCTCAGTTCATCTGGTTCCTGTCTAGCCTGCTTCATCACTGCTGCTTCTGCTCTGCTGTTGCAACCTTAGGTCCCACATTCTTGCTTTCCTCAAGCATCTTTGTTACAATCATCACCCTTCCTTTCACTAAGCCTTTGAAGCTTGTACACCTTTCAGTGAGGTTCTGCTCTGTGTGTACAGGTTGTATGTTAATTGACTTGCTTCCATTCCTTAAATTTGCCAAGAAATGAGCTTTTTGTCTTTTTTTTTTTTCTTTTTTTTTTTTTTTTCCCCACCCTGCATTCACACAGAGAAAAATTGTCTTGTTTCCTTTCATCTCATGATTTGTGTTTTGACTTATTGCCACCACGCTGGTCTTTACCAACCCCATCTTGTTACCATAGCTTGAATCCATGTAGATTTAGCCTGCTGTTGAAATGGAAGAAGGGAGAATACATGAAAACAATGAAATAATAGTGGTCAGCTTCAGGGCAGCGTCTCCGGCAAGGACATGACCTGTGTGACCATCACCTCAACTGACAGGATGTTAGACATTGCTGCAAATGGATATTGTAGTCAGGAGTCTGAGGGAAGGTGATGTAGTTCTGTGGATGCCCATCTATGTGTGAAGAGTTACCGTGGAAGAGTTACATTTCTCACCTTTGAGTACCAGCTTGCTAAGGATGGGATGACCCTCTCTATTTGTTGTGCATAAAGTGCTTGTGCAATGAAGCCCTGGCCAGTAGCCAGTGAGAGAACAGTATTAAAAATGATCATCATCATTGTAACTGGTAAGATAAATTATGAGGAGAATGGCTTGTTTGGGGTTTTTTTTCCGTCCAAGTATCCTTGTTGAGAAATCATGGTGTTAAAATGGTGCTTTTGTTACTGACAATATACAACCTCATTGTACTCTCACTGAAGTTAGTAGGAAAGACTTGATGATGGGTAATTTCAAAATCAAATCTATTTTTTGTCATTATGAGTGTTCATTTCTGTGCGTCACTCATCACAGGTAGTAAAAATGAGACTTGAAAGGTACTTAAACTTTGTGCCATTACAAATCCAACCATCACTTTGACTAGATTCTGCAGAGATGCATAGATGTATGAATTTTCAGGAAAAAGAATAAACATATACACAGCCTTGCTTACATATTCCTTGTCAAGTAATTAGAAATCACTCGTTGCCTGAGTTGATCAACAGAGCAAATAAAGCACAAAGCATCCACAGGAGGCAAATTTAGATCTACTCAATTAGTTTGGTTGCATGGGGTTTAAGTTAGGAAGACTTTGTCAATTGGTCTCTACCTTGCTAGATTAGTCTCTAGGGCTGCGTCTCCATAGCTGAAGTTTAGCAAAGCAAGAGAAGCTGGCAGAGCTTGCCTTTGGGCCTCCATGGACTCCTTCAGGTCATTCTGGGTGAGCTGCAGTGGCGAGTTTCATTCCTTAACTCCAGGTCATTTTATTGTTGGATTCCCATGGGTTAGAGACAGGATTAGTGCATTGGGACTTTTGGTGCTGAGAGAGAAGTTGGGTTTGTTTGTTTTTTTTTTTCCCCAAAAGCTGAAAACCAAACAAAAATTTAGAAAAAAATCCCCCTTTTTTTTTTGGCTAGTATTTGAAACACCTACAACACTGCATCATTCAAATGAGAGTTTAAATTTGTATTTTAGAAATGAGTGTAGGCGTTAGCCACGTTACGCTGCATTGTACTCATTGTTGCAAGCTGTAGTAGTAGCGACGTAGCGCAGAAGTAACGGGCTGTCGTACTTTTATAATGCTGACACTAGAGGTGGAACGATGCAACGTAGCCTGGCAGCTGGGGGCCGCACAGGACAGCGGTGGAATCGAGACCTCCAGCAAGAGATCAAGTGGAAATGAAAGGGGAGGGAAAAAAACCAAGAGGAAATCAATGCTTCAGAGGTCTGCTGCAGGGTTTTGTTTGGGTTTTTTCCTTTTCCTGAAATTTTATGTTTGCAGCGCAATTGCACAGATGTTATTCCTGGAAGAGTACAAATTACTTGTGTTTATTGCTTATAGCTGTTTTACAGCGCTCCTTGAGTGACAGGAACACCTATGCAATCTGGTGTGATGAATGAGCCAGGAGCAGTGCAGCGCTCTGGTGTTCTGGGGCAGAGTGCCTGCTGTAGCTTCGGATTCGGAATCAATTATCATCTGATTAATTTTATTTATTTATTTAAATGACTGGAGAATTGCTGTGCTCTATCATTAGACTTGCTTCCACTCAAAAATTAAGCTAGAGCAGTTACTAGACAAAATCTAACAACCTGCAAATTTGACACGTACCATTTATTTTGAATTGGTGTCGTATTTTCTTTATTCCTTTGCTGGTAGCCAGAGTCCCAGGAGGTGGTGCTTATCAGGAGCATTATTTTAGATGGCAAGATCTTACAGGAAAATGAAGTTTGGAATTTGTTTTAAAGGAACGATAATAAAAAAATGTGGAGACCAAATAGAAAGGCTTTGTGCGTGGCTTTTTTTGTTTCGTTTTTTGTAATTGTCGTACCACTTTAAACTGATCTTTACCATCGCAGTAATTCATTAGCTGATTTCCTTTGGTAATTTCCTCGACCCGTAAGCTGTAGATCTCCACAACACTATTTGGTTTCAGAAAGCTTTGTTGCCTGGCTGCAGATTTCTTAACTTACTCCACTAAGTCTCCTGGTCCAGTAATGAGCATTTTCTACAGAAATATTTTTGCCACATGACCTAGAGGATGTGTTTTTTCATAGAATTTGAGAGTTATGACAGTCATGTTCCATATTTTGCATTTCCATACAAACATAACATGCAACCACATGGCTGCTTGGAAATTGGTTTGAGAATAAAAACGGCAAAACTGAGAAAGTATTTCTTAAGCAAATATAAGAGGTGTTTGTATGGTAAAATGCTTTCATGGTGAAGAGTTTTTAAGCGGTTTGACTATGCAAGGGCTTCTAATTCTGAGGAAAAATGTCTTTGCTGTGATTTTATTTGATTTGGTTCATGGGCACCTCAAGGAACTGTAATTGTGTCAATGACCTCCTCCATCTGAAAAGACTGTAGTGCAGTAAGATTGATTAACTGCTGGTTTTCTGTTATTCTCTTGCTGCAGTCTTAAATATTTTATGGCAACACAGACAAGCTTGTGTGACGAATGTATGTTAAAATATTTCTGACATTGAATGCCAGAGCAGAAGTCATAAATAACTCTCCTTTTCATTTTTTTTTAAATTGCAGACATATGAGTCTCTGTCATAATTACATGTGCCAGTTGGAGATTTAAATGCATTACACTTATGCACTTGACTTATGAAACAAACATTAGTCTTCGAGGAGGTGGGCCAAACCTGACACTTTCTCGTGTAGCACAGATACGGTTCGATTTATGCAGTCCTCCCTTCCTTCAAAATGCTTATTGATTACATAAATAAGTAGGTAATTTTTCTCTTTCAGAACTTTGCAGAAAACACTATGAATGAGCTCCTTGGCTGGTACGGTTATGATAAGGTTGAATTGAAAGACGGAGAAGATATTGAATTCAGGAACTACTCGGCAGATGGGGAAAGCCGCCAGCACATTTCTGTTCTCAAAGGTAATGAGACTTCATGTTTCTGTGCTCATGCAAAGGAGGATTAATATCTCAACCTGTCTGAATTGGTGTGGATTGGGAAGCGTGTTCTGCTGCTTGCTTCATGGTTGGTTTACATAAAAACCAGGAAGCCAATAGGGTACCAGGAAAATCACTGAACAAAACTGCTGTTAGTAAGCACTTACTAATATATCATCACAAATAATACCTTTTGTGAATCTGTCGAAAGTCATGTATTTGTGGTACCAAGAAATTGTTCACAACTTGCAAAAAGAGAGAGCACTTTCTTAGCAGTGTGGCTTTAAGGAACACTTTTGCTTTCAAAGCTAAGGCATTTTGGCCCATGGCTTTTTAAGATGCTGAAAGACTTGGGGATGGAATATTCACAGTGTGTGTAGGAATGAGTGTGAACATTCACAAAAGGCTCTTCATCTGTGTTTGTATTATACTATCTTCTGCAAGTGCTGTAGAAGTTCTCCAGGGGTGGAATTTATTTGGGACAGTGCTGGATCTTTGTGTTTCAAAATGTGAAGGATGGGATCCTGTCTGTTGATTCAGCTGTTCAGTTGCTGCCTTCTCACTCCTCAGTCACAGGGGATGGGTAGGGACTTGTCATCAGAGCGAGGAGTAAGAAATTGCTGCTTCTTGACTTATCCAACAAGAGTTCCTCAAGGGTGATAAAGAGAGGAGATTGCAGCTGCTGCTGCAGGGACTGCCACTTTTCACTGCATTGGTGGCAGGCAGTGTTGTTCTTTTTAAATGACAGCACTGTATTCAGTGAGTGCTGCAGTGAGTACTGATACCAGGGAGACCAGTTCTGAAGGAGAAATGTCTATAAAAGAGGTGGAAAACTTAGAGATAAGGTGAAACAACATAATCGTGTTAAAATTGAATGTTTGCAGCTTGTTAGTTCTGTAGTGACATTGATGATCAATAATTATTTTTCATTGAAAATGCAATGTCATTAAGCCACCCTTGAAGAAACTTGTTCCTGTGTAGCAATGTGATTCATGTATTTATGTTTTAGTAAATAGATCTTTTATTTAATGATTTGTGGCTCTAGTCTCTGCCTAATAAAATTTGTGACATACTTTTTTTTATAGACACATGATACAAATCCTATGTTTTATGTACCAAACAAAGATGTCGAATACCTGTGACAGGTAGAAATTTTTGCTGTATGCAGTCTATGGGAGGGGAAAAAAAAGTGTATTTCTTTTTCTGAGAGATGACAGGAGAGGAATAATAAGAAAAAAGTCCTGCCCCATAGCTAACTGAGGTGATTAGAGAAATTCCTGTGAATAAGAATCCTGAGGTGACTTGGGTTTAAAGAATTAGAATAATAACTGTGATCATTCCATGCACACTTTACTGTAATGTCAATATTTTGTTTCTTTCTTTAAATCCTTTCTGTTATTATTCCTATTATTGATAAAGAGTTAGGAATTCTTTTATTTTTAAGTTTGTGCTTCTCTCAGTGGTGAAGTCACAATACACTGAGTGTGATCACCATGTAAACAACAGCAGTAAAGGGCAGGTATAGGGTGTCATTGATTGACTCAGGCATAATAAGGATATACATGACAAAATAATCCCACTTTTTTAAAAAAAAAAAACAAAAGAAAAGAAGAATGTGATTTTGACTTTAAAAAATGGAGTATTTCTGAAGAATACAGGAAAGTATCCAGTTTTTAAAAGGGAAAATATCTGGGTTTTTTTTTTGTGCACCCTTCTTGTATTAGAGTAATTTAATTAAAAGACTGGTAAAAGAATGCAGGGGCATTTAAGAAATATATTTGTCATACTGTACAATGTGTTCTTTGTGTTTTACAGAAAATTCTTTGCCAAAACCGAAATTACCTGAGGACAGTGTTATTTCACCGTACAATATAAACCCAAGCTACCCAGGGCTTGCCACAGGAAATGGACTTTCAGACTCACCAGCAGGGTCGAAGGATCATGGGAATGTACCTATTATTGTCCCATTAATTCCACCACCTTTCATAAAGCCACCAGCAGGTAAATGCTAATGAACTTTTAAAATGGTTGCTGTCATTGACATGTCTTGAGATTGCTAGATCATGACATCTTAATTAAGAGGGCTTGTTTCAAGAGGTTTCAAAACCAGTCACAGGCAACTTGAAGATTGAGTGGGAGAGTGACTTTGTTAGCATTCTTGAAAAACTCCTGCAAATGCAATGACAACAGACTTGTGCTGTTGTAACACTTGGCATGCTGGGTTATATTATCAGCACTTCAACAACATCTGCTTTTAGGGGGAAAAAAAAAAATGTTCTGATGGATAAAGCCTTTAAATAAGATGATTAACTTAAAAATAGGGTCCACAAAGGAAACAGTGAAAGAGACAAAACCATCAAGTCAGTAGCGTATCTTTCTGTCAATTTAACAAGCTCATCCTGGGAAAACTGCCTCTTGATTCTCACTGAAATCCCTGACCGTTGTCTCTTGAGGGTTTAATATGATCTTGACTCTACCCAGGAGACTACACTAGAGATGTTTTATGTTTTCATTAGGTTTTTTTCTATCAGGAGTGATTTTGAAACATGCCATTCCTCAGAGTTTACATGAAATACGATTTATTCCACACTGCATGCTTCTTACCATAGCCTGTGAAAGTAACTCTTAAGGTTACACCAGGATGATTAATTGCTGTGTTAATTGTTTACACAGTGAAATAATTGGTGAATTTAAATGGGAGCAGCCTCAGACCTGCTTCCACGGATGTCCCTGTGTGTTGTTCTGGGTATTTTTGGGTGACCGAGGCACCGAGGAATTCAGGGTGACCTGCAATACCTACCAAAGTATGGCAGCTCTCTGCACCCAGGGAGGCAGCTTGGCTAAAGAGTCCCCAGCAGGTCTGGGGACGCTTCTGCAGAGGCAGAACAGCTTGTAGGATCAGGTCCCAGATGTTAGATAGTCAGTTAGGTTAGTCAGTCAGTTGGAAAGGTAACTGTGAAGTACTGCTCTGTCCAAGGAAGTGTATGCCTGTTGACAGTCATGTGATAGACTGCAGTTGCCCCTCCCAAATTATTTTTACGCCATTGAGTTTTATCTCTAAAGAAGTATACTAATATGCTATGAACAATTTTCAAATGTTACCCAATATGCATTCCCTGCCAAAGACTTTTCATCTATTTTATACTATATTTGCTAATTACCAAAGCTATTTGGGCCCATTCCTGCTGCCTTTACACAGCTAAAGATCTCGGGCCATATGGGCTGGATCCTCAGCTGTTGTTGATTTGGCCCTAAAGCTTTAATCAAAGGCTCGTGCCATCCCAAGCTATTTTCTCCTCCAATCTGAGTCATGAATGAATCCAGAATGCTGAATTTGTGGTACATGAACACAAGGCTATAACATGCATTGTGCAGACTGCTACAGTTGCTGGATTTTTATGACATCAAACAAGCAGGAGGAGATGGAACTATGAAGTAGAAAAACAAATTACTGCAACAGTAGTTAAGTGGACACAGGGGAACCTTGGCCAAGTCAACTGCCTTCTGTTCTTTGCCCATCCGTCTACCACATGTGATCCCGTGTTCAAATGTGCTGCTAAGGATAACATGCCGAGAAGGCTTTTCATAAGGTTTTTTATGAAGGCTTTTCATAAGGCTTTTCCAACTTTGGGTTTTAATTCATTAATTCATAATGAATAACGTTGCTTTACTTACATAGGAGGTATGAATGCATAATCTCTGCCTCGTCTGACTTTGTCCCATGATCAGTAATGAGCGCTAGATTATCAGGACTTCTGAGCAGATGAGTTATCTCAGCTTTGTTTTAGAGAGCAAACTTTGGGAGGACCAGAGGGGAGGAGAACCACAGCCTTTGGAGGATTTGCAATAAGGATCGGTAGTAATAGTTTTGTTTTATCTTAGGGCGTAGGTGCCCTAGTCATGATCACCCAGAAGAGCCTGGCAAGAAACAACTGGTGAATACAAGTAGAACAGGGAGTACAAAGGAGCCAGGAGAGCCAGCGTGTGAGGCAGTGGTCTTGGCACTGCACTTTGACACCGTTTTGTGGGCACTACATCAAAGCAGAAAAGTTCAGAGTGATACAAAGCCAGACAAGAGTAACTCCGGGGATGTTTTCTTGGAGCCCCTCACAAGCACAGGGGGTGGCTTTGGAAACAGCACAAAGGTGCTTCTTCGAGTCGAGGAGGCAAATGGAAAAGACCCACATCAGTAATTGCTCAAGCTGAAAGTCAACATTTTCAACATGAGGGAGAGACAGGCTGTGACTGACCTGCCACAAGAACAGAAGCAGCTTACATTTTTTTTTAGTTAATCAATGAAAAAAGGGGACAGGAGGGAAGGGCAGAAAGAGTCCAAGCGAAAGCTTCAAGGTTAAAAAGCTGGGCAGAGAAAGTGATTTTTGCAGCACGTTTCGAGTGGATGTGCACAGGACAAGGTTACGTTACAGGCCAGAGAGCAAACCAGGTAGTGATGCACTGTAGTGACTGGGATGCTGAGAAATGGGGTGAGTCTGCACTTTGTGGATAGATGGGGAAACCTTTTAGATATTATACAGAAGAAAAATCTACAAGATTTAAATATAGCTCAAAAGAGATCTCCCACAGATGAAAATGATATCTAAATCATGAACCTGAGTGACAGGAAAGATGGTGTGGTCCACTGTTACTGAGCAAATAATACAGAGTGAGAACTCAAGGAGAAATTATTAAGACTTTAATTCTTGCCATATTGATCTTGAACTGAAGGGTCAGAACCAGTAAAGAAGTGTCAGAGAGACAGGCTGAGTTATTCATTTGGACAGAAGAGCAGTGGTCTGAAGAGGATAAGCAGATCCAAGAAACAGTCACAATGAATTATTAGTTGAATAATTTTTGCAGATAAGATTCTGTACAGATAAGAGGGAGAGAAGAGCAGAACACGGAGGATGGTCACAGAAGCCTGAAGGGAGAAATAGGAAGGATACACTGCAATGTTCATCAAGGTAGCAATTGAAGAGATAGAAAAAGCACTAGAGAAAGACAGAGTCTGGAAGGGAAACAGGTTTTCCAGGCAGATATGATTGTTGGTATGAAAACAGCTACCAACCTGAGAAGGAGGAGGAAGGACTACTGAACCTGAACTATGCCTAGGAAGCAGTCACTGAAGATTTCAACAGATCAGATCTTCCTTGAGCATGCTGGAAAACTTTGAACAGTGTCCTACCTGCATTAATATTTTGTATGAACAGGCTAAAACCTTAAGCTGTTAAAAAAATTAGCTTTCTCCCGCCTTGTGCTTATTTTACAGTAAAGTGTTATTTTTCTTTTGAAAACCAAATAATTTTGAGCAGTCTGACTAAAATTTTATCTGCAAGCTGTTCAGCTTTCTGTTTAAGTCAAATGAAATAGTGAGTAAAAATTTGCTTTGGAAGACATTAAACTGCTACCTGGCCAAATATAAACAGCTCCAATAAAGGCACCCTCTCCTTGCTGTACCCCAGAATTACCCCTGAAAAAGACTGAATTAAATGCATTGGCCCTATGTGGTGCACTGACTCAGGTTACAACATGTCAGTGGGCAATACCAAATCCAGTCATGGGAAGCCTCCACAAGAAAGCTGACAAGTTACTCAGATCTGGAGACTGTTTGCAAGAGCACTCCGCTGATCGGCACCACCAGGCAGATAGACCACACCCAGGCAGTGCCCTAATCAAACGGGACTTTATTGGCCAACATCAGCCACCCAGCCTGCATCTGGAAGCACATAAGAAGTCAGTGCACCTTCCAGAGAGTTGGTGTCATAGTTTCCTTGTAGCTGATAACTGTCCTTCTTGCCCACCAGGCTGGTAGCTACATTTAGTGCTGGCAACAGATTCTGAGTGATCTTCAAGGTTAGTCTTGAGTACAATCCATTGCTGATACTAAGATTAATTCTGTGTGGTGATAGAAGATTCTCATTTTTCTACACAGTAATGAAAAGAGAATATATTTTTTCAATTAAAAATTGCATAGAAATAGCAAGGAACAGAAGTGCAATAGCCAGGAATGATCTAGAAATAAACATCCCACCAGAGCTGTGCAGAATATATGGCTGTAGTATGCAGCATGCAAACATCCTAACTGTTATTCTGCAGCCTGTAGTGATAGAGTAAATCTGAGAGGGCACTTAAGGTGACCCTGCCCTTTCGCTCAGACAAGTTTGGACGGCTGTTGTTACACGGGATGAAGGAAGGCTAAAATCAAGACTAGTCAAAGAAGAATGCAAAAAATTCTCTCCATGCAGGTGAGAACATGCTGCCTCCTTCCCCTGGCACCTGCTGGAGGCTATGGTGTCTCTGTTTCCCCATTTTTTTTTAAGAGTGCTCTTTGGTTTACTTTCTCTTGTGATTCCCGTGGTAGTGCCTCGGTAGGGGAGGTAAAACTGCTAGCTGATCTAGCCTTTGAGTATGTGTGTTGGCAAAACCCTTCCCTTCTCCTGCCTCCTCCTCTGTACAAGCGATGCACAGAGTGTATCTGCTGTTCTAAGTATTCTAAAAAAGAAGCAGCTCCCTACTGTGCTGTGCTGTGAAGGGAGGTCACGGTCAAGGGGTGCAGTGGAAGAGGAGGCAGAGAGGATGATATCATGCAGTTGACTGAGCTTTCCCCACAGAGGAAAGAAGTACATGGGAAAAATAATGCTCCCTCCCAGAGTTTTCACAAGATAATGTATGTTTAGGAAAGTAAAGGGGATTTAAATCCTTCAACCCACAGATCAGTGTCACTATATGTAACATTTTGTCCAGTGATTTTCAAATGGTAATTATTGGAGTCATACGAAAAGTTATTGGAAACTCGTAAAAGTGAAGGAGGAACGGGCTGGAGGAACTATATCTGGTGAGGCAAAATGTCTTAAAGGAGGAGCAGAAGTGTTTCCAGTGCTAACTACTTTATAAAATAGGTCTGTGACCTAAGTTGGCAAGGAATTATCATGTTCTAATATAAAGTGAGCAATAATGTACGTTCTGGAAAGGAGCAAGTGGTTTTTCTGTGTTATAGCTTAACATAACTTTAGAATTAAAGTTTACAGATTTTTTTTTGTAAACATACGTGCACGAGTAACCTGATGCAACATGTGGGATTAAGCAGAGTCGTGCCCTACAAATACTCTGGAACTGCCTCTCTCAATATTTAAATTGTGTTGGAGGAATCTGGCAGCATGAAAGATGTTTTAAATGGTAGTTAGCAGGGCAGTAAAAATGAATTCCAAGATCATCTGTCTGAATTCACTGAGGAACTGGTTCTATGACTGCATTACCAAGAAGTCTGATTCCAGGCAGAACCCAGTGGCAGTTTTCCTTAAAGACCATATTATCAGATTTAATTAAGCCTATATATTGAGGAGACTTTCATTTTACTACGCTCTGGATCCCATTTCAGTACTTCCTGAATCTTATTCTGGTTCTTGAACAGCATAACAATTTCTTCAACTGCAGGTTTAGCTCTCTAATAAAGACCACCACAACAAATCCTGTAGTTGCTGCTCTTCAAATTATTTCTCTTGTTTTCAGTTTGAAGCATCAGCTAATTTACACTGATCATAGGGTTATTAGTGCCTGGGCTTTAAAATGCCAGTGGTTGCCAGGATGCCTGCCCCGTCTAGCCTGCTGTTGATGTCTTTTGCTCTCCTTGGAGGGCCAAGTGTTTCCTTTGTGCTAAAAGAAAATCACAAAATCCACATATGCTCTTTAATAACACATATTCAAAGTACACAGGGACTTCCCCCCCCCCCCCCCCCCCCCCCCCCCCCCCCCCCCCCCCCCCCCACACTACCTGCCTATCTTCTTCGGTGCCACACCGCCCCTCCGCGCACTCTTGTTGATTGTGTTGTTTTTTTCTTGCATTTATCGTGGGCTG
>WTSP01007244.1:40001-100042 GCA_025331215.1 Actenoides lindsayi | reverse complement strand
CCCCAGGCCCCTTTCCTACACCTCTGTTAACTTCTGGAAGCTAAAAGATCCGGAATATTTCCACCCAGAAAACTTTCTGCATTCGTTATTTTGTATATATCTAAATAACAGTACATGCCCTAACCTTTTCATGTACCATCATATCCCAGTGAAATGTCCTGTTCTTCACTAAAGAAGTTGCAAATTAACAAAACGTCATAGGGGAGGACTTGGCAAAAGGTGGCGAGATAACATATAATTGGTAACATGTTGGTTGCTGCATTGGCTCCACATCAAAGCTAAGCCAGTGAGTCAAATTTTCTTCCTCTTTGCACCTATGGAATCTGGAATCGCGTAGGATCTGACCCAGCAGGGGAAATCTGGAGCTGCCCCTTGCATGTGTATTTATGGCACTAGATGATTTGGGGAATTTATTTATGAAATGAGGCCCTTAAATTAATACAGGTACAGTAAAATTCAGCAGACCCTCATGGTTCTTGTTTTGCATTTCACCTGTTAGTAATAGAGCAGAGTCTTGAGGAACAAGATCAAAGGAACAAGGCTGCAATAGTTTCAGATTTAACTGCTGACCTTTAATCTGTTATTATGGGTCCAACAGCATACCTGTCTTCTCCATGAGACTAATGCTTATTTATGTATTTGAGAAGTTATGCCCACTCTACACTTTCTCATTTTTCAAACAGAGGAGTAAACTAGTCATGTTTCAGCTGCCTTATGTATGTTTTAAACAGCGGATCTCCGCCACAATGTAGTTTTGTATTACATTAAATATGTACAGCTGCTGCATTTCTGGGAGCTGATAGGACTTTGTGGTCACTTCATTTAAGGCTTGAATTTCCTAATGGATTGTGTTAAGCAGTCTTCCCGCCTTCCCTCCCCTAGATAAGAAGTGCTGTAATAAGTGCTTGCTTAAAAGGGTAGAACTGTTTAAACAGTAAAGAATAAGTCATCACTAATGCTTCAAAATGACACTAAGTAATGCTGCAAATTATCCATCCCTGAATTCCAATTGCTCTGTCCAGAATTTGGACATTTGTCATCTTCCTAATAACAAAATCTCCCGTACACAGGGCAAATGCACGCTGAAGCGAGGCATGCCCACTGATTCTCAGTTGGGAGAAGGCTTGGCATGCGACCACCTTGAAGTGCCCCTGGAGAGTAATGGAAGTGCCCCAAAAAGCCCCAGGTTAGCTGGGCACCAACAGTTTCCAACCTCTAACTCCTTCCCAGCCCTTTCCTGCGATAGGTTTAGTAAGAGTAGGAACGCACTGCAAGAAGCCTGTACCTTGTTCGAACCCAAGCAGTTTAGTCGGAGGAGCACATCAGTCCCTCCTGACTCTTGTCCCAGTGGTGTTGTGTCCGTTTGTGCTCCAGAAGCTGGGCCTCTGCACCCTTTGCATCTGTGTGTCAGGGAGTGTCACAGCTGGGATGGGGAGTTTGTAAGGAAAAAGGTTTGTGCAATTTTAAGTTGCTCTTCTGGTAGGAAATGCACATTTTGCCCCAGGTATCCTGTAGTCATGACCATTTAAAATTTTCCATATTAACAACCATGCTTTGCAAGAATAGAAATATATATGTTTTGCAATTGTAATGTGTCTCCCCACAGAGTGGAAATTTATCAAAATTACCAGAAATTAATGGAGAAAATATTGGAGACCTTACCCCATTAGGCAAAAAAGTGAATTATTTAGACTGGATCTGATTTAGAAAAAAAATAAATCCTAAAAATGCCACCAGCACCCACAAACAAAAATAACCCAAATCCGCATTCCTGCTTCTGTTTGGGCTAATATGCATTGTCAAATACATGTAACAAACTACTGGATAATGATAACCTGCTGTGCATAATGCTACCAATTAAAAGGAAGCATTTCAGTAAAAGGGAGCATTTCATATTAATGTTCGTAATTGAAGATTTAAGATTTGGAGCTGTTCTGATGCTCCTTTCCATAGAGATTTAATTTTATAGGCCAGCTGATATGAAGTTAAGTACCGAAGAGGCACATGAGGGCAAAAAGCACTAGACCACCAAGTTTTAGGATATTAAACGTAAAGGGAACGATTGGTTTCATAATTGGATCCAGTGAGTTTGAAGCCTGAAAAGATTAATTTTTAAATTAAGTTTATTGACTCGATGGGTCAGTAAGCAAATTTATTATGACCAAATAGCCAAATCTAGAATTAGGACTGAATTCATAGAGGTTATAGACTCTGTTCCCAGATATATTAAAGGATTATTTACTTGATTTAACTAAGACATTGAAGACGAAGTGCCCACAAGGTTGTCAGATGGTATTTTATACTTGACCTTGTTCCTATTTTGCACTGCCTTCCAATCAGGAAAAAAGATGATAGATGTTTTTGTTTACACTGAAGTCAAATTTCATTTATACCAATAAACAGAAAAGGCATAAATCAAAAAGTAAAAGTAAACTGCCAATTAGCAGCATGAAGATGTAAATGATGATGGCTCTTTTCTCCCTGTGCAGGATAGTGATAGGCAGGACCATGTGGGAGTCAGCAGCACAGACAGACAATGTGTTTTATGTTCTCTTATCTCATCTGTGTAGCAAGAATCAACGTGAACAGTCAAGTGGGGCTGCACAAAGCCATAGACGTTTATTTAGCCTTAGCATTCTGTTGCATTAGACAATTCCTTACATTTTCAAATTATATTTAAAGATGATAAAGTGCACACAACATCACAACGCCTTAGTACTCCTGCCTGAGTATTTTTTTGGTTAATTAATGTATATCACTATGTGATTAATGTGGACATGTATATACAAACACAGACTGGGATTAAACTGAAGCTATCGTTCCCCAGAATTATTGCTGAGGGTTGTCGGAGAAAGTTCCTCTTGATTTCAAACTTAATTGTGTAGCCTAACAGTGCATAAGAAACATTTAACAATCTCCCTGTCAATTCAGTGATTAATGGCAAAAAAAAAAAAGTTGCTTTCTTCTTTCTTATGCGCCTGCAAAATTTAATTTGTAAAAAGATCATCATTTATGGAAATTTGGAAGATTGCTTAAAGCAACTTGACACAAATAATGCCCCTGACAGGGGGGAAAAAAAAAAAAAAAAGCACTTAGCTGTTACATCTTCCCTTTAGAGTCCCTTGCCATAGTAAGCTTTGAAACACATGGGGCTCTGAATAGAAAACCTATTTCTTCTAGAGATCTAACTTAAAATTAAGTAGGTGTTCATAAAGGTTAGTCTAGAGCGGGTGTCCTACCAGGTTTGCACGAAATCATCTGTATTTGTTTCTGCAGAGCTGTGGAGAAGTGGGATTTAATAAACGGTTCACGAAGTCACTTCTGCTGTGGGTTTGTGTAGAATGTGCACATGTGTATTTACGTGTGCGTGTGTGTGTGTGTGCACATCTGCATGTGTGTATTTGCCACAGCAGCCAATTAATAAGATTTCTTGCAAACACTTGAAGAAAGAAGGAGAAAAGATGACAAACATCTCCATAGCTATGATTGCTATGTTGAGATATAAATGAGTGCTGATGAGTGAATGCAGATGAGACGCTGAGTCTGCAGAGGAAATAGTTCAAGCATGGGGCACAATTGCAAACGTCTTTGAGGAACTATCTGGAAGGAGGAAATATCCTCCCTCACAGGACGTTTTTTAAGTTTTTGGAGAGTAAAAGGCCGCAGACAGTGAGTAAAGAATCTGAAACAGGCACTGAGGTATCAAGCGAATCCTGAGCTTTGATGCCACTTTGATGGGTGGCAACAATCAGAAAGGAGAAGACTTGGCACCATTGTCTCTCTGTCATCAGCTAGCCTTTCTACTTACTGGATACTAAACCCAGAAATCTCATAAAACTCCTTCCCTAAACCAGAGCTTGTATTTTTCATGATTACAAGAGGCAAATGAAATTCCAAATTAACCTACTGAGACCATCAGTCAGAATATCTCACTGCTCACCCACAGTGAAGCAAAAAATATTAACATTGCTAACGATGAAATGCATCAGCACCTGACTGATGCCACCAGTGACTTAATGAAGGGACCTGGCAAAGCCAACGTGCTTGTCAGTTTGCAAACTCAATGGACATTTTACTGTCCATCTGCTGCCATTTAATACCATAAATTTGAATCAAATTCCCATTGTCTGTATTACTAGCAGGTATCCAATCCAATTAAAAGGCGTGTTCACTTTTAATTTTAACCACCATGTCACATTACAAGTGTTGCATTCTGGCTACTTTGGTTATATCAAGATGAATATGCCAATTACAGCTTGAGAATCTGCTGCCTCTTGGACAGCAGGCGTTTGAATCAAACAAAAGCGACCAGTTTATGCAAAGTGTCCTTGCATCAGTTCTGGGCAGCTTCAGCGATTGCATCTCTCTTTCTTGCCAGTAGTAGGCTTTGTTTGCATGCAGATGTTGTAACAAAACACCTCTAATTGCATTAGGACTTGACTAGAAATGCTTTTAAGGTTTTCGCACACTAGGTGTATGCAGTATAGACCAATGACTTGGGTTTAAATAGATGTTATGACACCTTGATATTGGAGATGTGGAAGTTGCTGCCTACCAGAGTGGCTGAGGAGGAAAGATGGCCAGTAGCAGTTTCTCTGGAGGTTGCTAAGGTGCTTTACTGAAGTCTCCAATCACTTAGGATGAATTTTTAGAGAGGAAATGGAGACACTAGGGAAAGAACAGACATTTTGCTCCGTTAAAAAGAGTCTGGCAAGATAGACTTTGTGGTCTGTGTCCAGGATGTTTTTTTTATCACCAAGGGATTTTTGATTAAAGAGTTTAGATGCATAACCATGATGCATTCAGAAAATGGGCAGATATAATACACATGGGTGCAAATTTTACCTCTGAACCCCTTTGGCTCCAACCTATGTGAGCTAGGCAGTCACCCAATAAAATATTGCTCTCCCCTATGTTCCAATGTCTCGGTTCAGGTTACGTTAGATTAGCTCATGTTGCCCTGGCCTCTCATGAAATCAGGCACTTGCTAGCTTTGTTTCCACATGATCAGCACAGAATGGTCATCAAGAACAGTCTATTCTGATGAAAACTTAGGGTGGATCTCCAGAGTTAATCTCATTTGCACAGTTTATATTTGATGCCACTTTTTCCTTTCCTAACGAACACATCAATCATTGATATTAATATGAGCTGGGCAAATAATGAAATGCATATTAAATAATGTTTGTTCAAAAATACCATGACATTTGAATAAATTATTGCCTTAATGCATCTGTTCGCTTATCAGTCAGCTTATTAACTTAGGGAAATATTGAAAAAGGAGCTTGAGTATTTTTTTCACTCTATATATTTGTATTTTAAAAACAAAACTAAGCAAATACGGTTTTGAAAAATATGTTTGAAATAGGATCAATGTCATGAATGACACCCTCAGTACACACTCCTGAAAGGATGTCTGGGTTATTACAATTAACCACATAGTTTAACAGGGTGAAATTCTGCCCAGGCAGGGGACCACAGTCGACAGCAGTAGTAAAGCTGAGGGGCCCAGCTGAAGGTGGAAGGTCATTTCTAGTCCTAAAGGTTCTCAGGAGCACATGGTGCTGTCACACTTCGCTAGTGGCAAATTAAGTGGCGCATGTGAGGCAGTAGTTCAGTGGTGTTGTGACATTTCTTGTCATCTGATGGTCTGTGTTTAATTACTCTCTTACTTTCCCAAAGCGGTGACTTCCTTCTCCATCACACATAGAAGCCTTGGGACAAATTCAGGGATGAAACTTAATCAGATCAAGATATACAATATCACATTGTAGATACCTTTTGATCCCTTCTAGGTCGGAAAGTTTCATCCCTTTCGGTTTCTTTGCAAACATTTGCTGGTTTATGGGAACACTGAAGAAACCCTTGTACACATTAACCTTGAATCTGGCCTTGTAAGTCTAAATGAAGCTAGGAGAGGCCAAATGGATATAACTTCCAAGCTGGTAGATGAACAGGAAAATCTACTACTGGGAATTGTTAGTTAAAGCCAGCATCTCACTGTATATCAAACCGTGCTCAACTCACAAGTGTGAAGCTTGCTGGCTGGAAGAACGAAGTGGGTTTTATAGGGCAAAAGTCTGAAAATGTCAAATATTTTTCCCCTAGAAAATTGTTTCTGCAGTAATAAAAGACTGTTTGCTGGCCAGCTAAGTTCAGTGATGGGCTGCACTCTGTCAAAACCTCAAGCATTTACAACTCACGCATTTGAATTTAAATTGCTCTGAAAGTAAACATATGTTGCAAGTTGTCGGCCTGGATGCAATTTCGTATATAAAGTAAATGTACTCATCTGTTTAATAATTTTTAGAAACAGTCATAAAATATGTGATGGTTTTGGGGAGGGGGGAAGAGTGCGTGTGTGTGCATGTACATGGCTTCAGATGGTTTTGGCTTATTTATTCTCCTGCCTAAGAAGTGTGATACCAGACTCTGCCTCCATTGCATGGAGGGGCTGGTGGAGATGTTCAGGCAGGAGCCAGCTCTTTTGGCTGGCACACGTGGGGTGGGCGGGGAAAGACGTGCCTCCATTGCTGCCCATTTACTTTAAAAGAAGAGCAGAGTGTCTCTCTGGCTCTTTTCTATGTTTTGTGAGGGGAAGGAACTCCAGTGGCATGTGATAGCTCAGTGCAGCTTTATTGGGCAGTGTACGAGAACATCAAGGACTCAGCTTCCCCCATTAGCACTGCCCAACTGCATTAATTTTCCCTGTATCACACAGATGGATGCAGAGGCCCTGTGTCCTGTAGGCCTGGAGCTCTCCCATCCCCTTAAATTTGAAAAGGAGAAACCTGTTTAGTTAGAAATCAAATGACAACTCAAACTCAATCACTCTTTTCAATTTAGCTCCCAGGCTTTCACAGTCATGGTGCATAGTGCTACTAGATCAAATGGGAAAGAGCTCCTAGAACTACATAGAAATCTTATCTCTTTATCTAGAGATTTAAACAGCACTCTGACATTTAGATATTTATGAGGAGGTAGGGTTGAATAATTTCATGAGGTAGTAGTAGTAATGGTCGGCTTTGGCCGTTGTTGAACAATTCTGTTTCATGCCTGTATTTGTAGAAGCTATTTATTGAAATCAATGCCTTGATAAAGCAACTTCCCACTGACTTTTAGTCTAATGCACAGGCATTAAAAGAACAGGTAGCCTTACTCCTGACTTCCATTTTGGGAGATGGCAGCTTCACTCTAAAGAAAGGAAAGTCCAGGAGCTCTGAAAGAGTAGGGTCTAAAATACCAAGGAAAAGGGTTAACCAAGAGAAAGTTTGAAAAAAAGGGGAAAAAAAGATGCATTGAATCCCTCTGGAGGCTATTTAAGAACACCATATTAGATGCACAGATGGTACGTATACCTCTGAGCAAGGAGAAAGTAGAAAGGGAGAGTAAATCTGGCATAGTTAAGTGAAGAAGTGCATAAGCTTAAAGGGACACTGTCAACTTAAAAATCACACTTTTACTGGAAAATTTGTTACCTACTACTGTTACAAACAACACCTATGATTACTGTAATTGAAAGATGAGACAAAAAAACTCCCTCTGCTTTTTGGTGTGTGCTTCCTTTGGGCCTGATCCAGATTCCATCAGCATCAGTAGATGATGTCCCATTGCTTATAATGAGCTCCAGACCAGGCCCTGCGAAGATTTGCCTGCACGTTGTGTACAGGCAGTTTCATTATTTTGCATGCGGTCTGTTTTCTTATTGTTTCTCTGTTTTTTCACACAGCAAGAGAGGAAAGAACGTTTTTTTTCTGAATTGGAAGTGTGATTGTTAAACTATGGAAATGCCAACAGGGTCCCAGGCACACTTGTGTCAGAAATACCAAATGTTTTGCTTTTTTTAAGACAAAACTTATCCTTCAAAAACCTTGAAAATGCAGTCAAGTCTATTATAACCTAAAGTCCTTGAGATAAAGTGGAAGAATAAAAGAACAAGGAAATGAATCTGAAAGGCGCATGTATAACATGCTGTAGAAGGTGTAGGAAAAATGTTGCTGTAGAAAATAAAAAGCCACCTGTAAGCCCCTCGCACCCATAGGCCACCCAGCCATGGCTCTGTCCCGTTCTGAAAAAGCAGAACAGCAGAAAAATTAAATTGAATTTTCTGCATCCATCTTCACTGCAGAGGATGATGAGGAAATTCCTGTTCCAAGGCCACTTTTCACAGGAAATCAAAGTGTGGCCTTATAACAGAAATTGAAGTCTCTTAGGAGGAAGTTATGGAGCAACTTCAGTAACTCAAGAGCAGTAAATCACCAGGAGCAGATGGTACTCAGCTGAGTGTTCCTAAGGAAATAAAAGTGTGAAGCAGCAGAGATATTGACAAGGATCTGCAATATATCATTAAAACCAGCAACTGTTCCTGAAAATTTGGAAGTAATTTGTTTGGTGTTAAGAAAAAAAAAATAAAAAAAGAAAAGATGGTTGCTTTCTTCTTGAGGATAGGAAGTGAAGCTGGGAGTTCCTAAGTAATTTTCATTTGATTTGCTTAATGGCAGAATAAAGTAACTTTGAGTTAGGCACGACCGGGCAGGTTGTAACATTATAAAGAACAGCTGGGATATAAGTTTTATGCGCACAGCTTTTAGACAAAGATATTTAGGTGAACGCAGCTTATTTAGACTCAGGATCACATTTACTGGGTAAGGTTGTTTATTTTTGATGTCTTATTTGATGTCTCTGGGTAGTTTAATGCCCTCCATGGAAGCAATGAAGGCATTTTGGCACAGCAATGTACCTTGGTCCACATTTTCATATGAGGTTGGACGTTTAAATAAGAAGCTGATTGCATTCCAAAGGACCAGAGTTTACTGCCAACACAAAAATTACTTTATAATACCGAGGAATGTTTTTATATGTGCTACAAAGGTTTTTAATTCGATTTGCTACAGAAAAATTAGTTGTTTTCAGAAAAAAAGCACTGAATTTTTAAACAAAAAGCAGATACTTTGATGTACAAGCCCACTCAACCAAATCCCTATTTTCTGCAGTTATACCATATGGGCAAGGAGTACAGAGGAGTACAGAGGTTTTGCCAAGCAAACACAGCTAGTATGTACATGCACGCACAGAAATCAGCTGAGGGAGGCAAATTAGAAGTTCTAATGGATTTGGAATTTAGTAAAGCATTTGAAATGGCATCTCGTGAAATCTTACCCTCAGATTAATTCAAATTACTTTGGATATGAACACTGTCAAGTGGCCTGAAAGCGGGCTCAAGGAATAAAGTAAGGGGTGGTGATAAAGAGCAGCATATCAGGTTGTGGATAGAGAAATGCCAGAGGGACTTTCGTGAGGTTGGTCTTGTTTCATATTTCATTAACGATCTCCAGGAGAGAACAGAGAGCAAGTTCACAAACTCTGCAGATGATAATAAAATAGGAGGAGCTGCAGACACCAGACAGGACGGAAAATGGTTCTCTGGAGGAATTAGAAATAATGAAAAAAACCCAACTAAATTACTTGTGTTTTGACAAAGGCAAGTTAATATGTCTAGGGGGAAAGAAAACAAACAACAACTTAAAAAAAACAATCTTAGTGGAATGAGTGAAGCCGGACAAGAGACTGAAGATGAGGATAGATAAGGGCAGTAAGTTGGACTGTGTAGATGTTATGATAATTAAATGGCCATAGCAAGGGTCTGGAGCGTGGAGGTGTTGAGGAGGGTAGTTGGGTGGCTGCTGAAACATGGATAGAGACCAAGGAGCAGCAACATTTGGAGGGAGTTTGGATGGGCAGGGTTAAGGTGTGAGGAGAGTCAAAGATGATTTAGGGAATACAAAGGTGTTAAGTCTACAGAGAAGGAGGAGAAGGCTGGAAAGAAGCCTTCATCTTTTGCAGTTTCAGTGTATAATAGTTTTATGTGTTAGCACTTGGAACCGCACTTGGAACCATGGCCTGAAATGAGCTGCTTTGCTTGGGACGGGCTAAGCTGGGATGAGCAAACACTAGGAAATGCCGAAGCTGGCACTGGCAGAGAGAACTCATACACCATCTTCTGTGTATTTTCCATCTCTGACTCCTGCAGAAATGCAAGGATAGCATACTCAGATTCAGCAGGCAGTCTGACTTCCCAAAATGACACTGCCCATATTTAGACTGAACTATCACAAATAGTTGTTAAAGGCCTGAGCCACAAGCCACTGAAACAAACAGGAGTGCCCTGTCCCGTGTAGCAGTCGAACAGGGCCTGAAATTAAATAGTATAGTTTCATAGGTTTGATAAAACCGATGATTATTAGCAAAATCTATAACTAAGCCAAGTGAAAGAGCAACGGGAAGCAAACCTCATTCATCAGAGATATTGCCTGCCAGAGTGAGCCCCAGATGCATCCTATAACTGCATAGATTATAGGATATTTTTCACTTCCTCCTTCAGGTATTGGCCATTGTCAGCCACAATTTGCCAGACGAGATGAACAAATGGGCTGATCACTATGGCGAGACCCATCTTCCTAATCAGAGCTGTTGCACTGATGGCATAGCAAGCGTGAAGGGCTCCGTGACATAATCCAAATCTAAATTGACATGTCCCATTTGGTTGGCCAAATACATAGCTGGAGTAAGCAGGCGTAGCTTTATTGAAATCGATAGGGCTCCTTACATCAGCTGTAATTTTGGCCCAGTGCAGGAATTATTATAGCTCCATTTAGTTCTTCTGGGTCTGGAGAGGCAATAGGTTTGCTATAATGTCACTGGAAAGTTGGGGTTTTTTTTTTATTCTCATTGAAATGAAAAAGTTTTGTCTCGCTTTCAATCATCCTCAAATCTCCTGTAAAAATTTTCAGTGTTCGTAATGCAGTTATCAGTGTTGCCACACTGCTCTTTTGAAGTATTTTGAAAATGTCAGTGTTTTCTAGTATTTACTGTTGATGAAAATATGGAAAGTGTAGAAGATTTTTTATAAAAGGAATAAAGCAGTAGGTGAGGTTGTGTTCAATCTCACACAGTAAGGGCTGTTTTTAAAGAAGTGTCACATAGAAGTCAAATTCATTATATCTGTACATTTCAGTATAAAATTTAACGTGTAGCACCTTCACTATGCCTAACTTTTCCAAAGAACACAACTAGAGTTATTACAGCATGTTGCATAGTTGGTTAAGATGTTTCCTAAAATTGGTTTCCTAAAGACAGCTTAATTGCCAACGTGGTTATTTTGAACTTTTTGTTTCTTCAGCCTTGAACTTAGGTTTTAATAGCTCAATATAAATAGCAGAACAAAATATGCAGTAAGGTACTGACCACCAGTTTCAAAATAAAGGAGGTATTTTGATCTTGTGGATATCAGGGGCAATATTTCCAGTGATGTCAGTAGGATGAGAACTGAATCCCAAGCTACAACACCAATGGTGGCATTTCAACAGGAAAAATGGGGACTTAGGTATTTCTGTATTTTGTGATCTACAACTATCACTTTTGGCTGATAAAGCTGTATAAGATATTTTAAATGGAAATTAAATAAAATAAAGCCCAGGTCTGCCACACTTAGGCTGGTTAGCTCATTGCTCTCCAGTAGCCCAGGACAGGGAGGTAATGCACATTTTCCCTCCTTCACCATTCTGCCTTATTCTTTCCCTTGCTTTATTAAGCGGAACCTTTCTGGCCTTCGCAGTATGACTACCAAACTTTTAACCTCTCTCTGGCTGTGTCTTCCTACATTTCCTAACCTGTATATGCATTTTCACTGGCGAAGTTAGGGTAAGGTATGGCATGTACTGTTCCCTGTTGTGTTCTGTATTTGCAGCATGTCTTGTGTTGCCTCACGGATGTTTTCTTAGGTTGTTTTTGGTGAAAGGTGCCGAGGAGATTCTTAGTTGTTTTTTCTCTGTGCCCTTAAAGGGATTTAACTTACCACCCCATTAAGAAGTTATTTCTTACGTGCAATTGTGATTACTGGAATGTAGGTTGATATTCTTAATCATCTTTCCATTCGTACTGTTACGTTCATCATGTGAGGAGACACGGGTCCAGCAGGATGACAACCCCTTGTTCGTGGTGATCCGAAATCCAACCCGTGAAACAAAGAATGACTTTTATAAGTCATTTTCATGTTTGCCAATTTTGAAGGCGGCTCTGTGCCATTTTGCAGTACTCCACGCTAATTGTGACCCGTGTGGATTTAGGGATTTCATGAATAATACAAGAGATGCGGGAGCAGTTGGAAAAAAACCCCCAGTTTTGCACGTTGTTTGTGTCAGGGCTCAGTAATGGATTTCCCCTTGAACGCAGCCACCGCTAAGAAGCCATTCTGGTTTCCAGGGCCTCACACTGCGCACGCAGGAGTCATTTCAGTTTTGCACGCACGGCTCTCTAGCTGCTCTCCCTTTGTTTCCAAAGAGCGTGTGCTCCGCCGCGTACATGTGCCTTCCCATATTCCTACAGGAAATCTACTTTCACGCCCAAGAGGAAGAAAGTCTAGCACATTTTCTGCAAATAAGCGTGTTCCTTTGGGAAGCGTGCTTGCAGAGGAGCAAAGAGGACAGTACAGCTGTAAACATTCTGCTCGGAGATAATCAGTGCCCCAGCAGGAGCACCTTCCCCGCACAGCTGTACAATTCCCTTTGCTCTCTAGAAGGCACTGCACCCTACGTGCAGTTTCCAAGCTACATTTAACACAATTGCCCATCAGCACTTAGGAAGCAGTTACCACAGAAACCCAGCAGAGACCAATTAGTCACATGATTAAATTAATTAAAATAACCCAGGGTATCTGCCATCTTGCTTCTTTCTGCTATGCATAGCGCATGACCCAGGCGGAGCTGTAATTAGGTAGCATTATTGTGCCTTTTAATCCTAGAATCATCTTCATACTATGCTGGAGGTGGTCTTTGCTTTTCCTTTTCCACCGGTCTGCCTAAATCCCTTCCCAGAGATACGCGTTATTCCCTTGCCGCAGAGACGCATTATTCCTTTTCTGGAGATCTGTGTTACAGCACAAAAACATTCTCCAGCCCCTTCAATAAGCCAAGTAGTATCAAATTTACAAAACATCAGACTTTACAACAGTGAGATTTGTTATGTTTGGGATAAGAGGATTTGGAAACATTTTCAATTGCGCAGCTAAGACTTTTGGAGGTCTTTAATGACAGCTCTAACAATACTTGCCAGAGAGAGCTCTGTAATATGTATTAGCACTTGACCTGACAATTGTAAAACACTAAGAAAAGACTATATGTTGTGTCTTCATTTCCCAAGTAATACCGTTATTGCAATGGGGCGCATTTAAGTGGAACAAGCTGTCTGCCTTCTAAGACTGCTTCCTGGGAAAAGCAGGCAGTTCAGTTCCCTTGCTCGTTTTTAAAACCTAGAAATGCTCAGTCATATTCTAACTTAGCGAATCAGTCCTTTGTCCTTGGTGCGTTGGCTGCCCTGATAATGGCATCCCCTGAAGATCCATGTCAGCTGGGGTTTTCTTCTGTTACATCGGTGTCATACTTCTGCACGCACACAAATCATCTTTACCTGAAATGGCATAAAACATGGAACATTGCAATTTCCATCTCATCAAGGATTTGCTGGTGACTGCTCTGAAGTTACCTTGATCTGTGGAACCAAAAGAAGAAAAAAAAATAATAAAAATAAATAAATTAATACTATTTCTGGCCCCAGAGTGCAGAGCAGCTTGCCTCTCCAAAGCAGATTCCATACAAACAGACCTGACAAAATAGCATGCATAAATTACATGGTTCTGATGCATTAATTCGTACCTAACAGAGCAAGTGGCAACAACACTACATCTACAATGGATGGGTATAAGATGGAAGAAATGCAGTCTGTGGGTTAATGTATCAACTGTTACGGAATTTGCAAATATTATGGAAGAAAGCTAGCAGGTTTTTGCATGTGCTGTATCGCTAAAGTGCTGTGCAGAAACACATTTTCTAGGCTTAACTGGCTCTGACTAGCCCATCAGAAAGGATGTACATGTTTGGCAGTGCTGAGGCACAGATGCTCCAATATGAGATAGGGTCTAGTCATGAAATGAGGTCTCTGTCCACTAGAGTAATGTCAGTGACAAAAGTGAGCCTCTGTTAGGTCACAGCATGTCTCCTGAGGTGAAGCAAGCCTTGTGCCAGGTATAATGTGGGGCTGTGATTATATAGAAATTATCCTGAACTGACCAACCCAGGATACACGCGCGCACACACACACACATTACCAGGCATAAATGAAACCAGTGCTCGGAGTGTTTCCATTTTCCTTGTGTTTTGCTTGTAAATTGTCATGGGCTGCTGCAGCGTGTATAATACCCGCTGAAAAATTGCCTCTCATGTAATGTTTGATCTTGCTATTTTTTGCAATAAGTGACAATAAGAACACTGAGAAAGAAATTCTCCAGGGGATCACCCAGTTTTACAATGTAGTAGTCCCATAGAAATCGGTTGAATTATGTTTCTATAAAACTGAAGTAAACTAGTGGAAAATCTGGTCTGAAGATTGCACATGCAGCGGCCACATGCTGTTATTTCCAGAATTAAAAAATTGTCCCATAAATATACTCATGAAAAGGATCACGAGGATGCTTTCTGTTTCATATTTAAAGTACTTCATCAGCAAACCTGCCTACTAAGTTCTCAAAGCTTTTCTTCCTTTATAACGCAGAAGGAAAGGCATTTTTTGTTTTTCACGCTAGAGCAATGAAAAGTTTTGACTGTGGTTTCTTGTCATGCTACGTAAAAGAAATGTGTCTGAAGGGAAAAGACGGGCTTTTCCATAGCAGCCAGAGTGATGGCAAAGGCTGAGGTGGCTGTTTTGAAGTTTCCTATATAAATAGAAAGGGAAGGGCATTGCTTTGATGTACAGGGGCTCTATGTTCTTGATACAAGTTTCTTGGTGTGGGTTTCTGGCTTTTCCCAGGGAACAGACAGGACCTTTCAGAGTGTTAGGGAGGAGCAAGTGGTGATGGAAATATGGGTCTCTCTCCCAGTCATCCTTGGAGTGGGATTCGTAAATGAGAGAGCAGAGACAGAAGTGGGTCAGTACATATTTCTGTCCATATCTGCATTTAAGAGAGATGTGCTGACCTCTTCCTGAAGCCAGAGACTTAGCAGTCCCGTAGGGACTGTTCTCGCCAGGTAGTTGGGGGCGTCATAGGGGCACTTCTGAAGCACGGTCAGTGAGCTGCTGCTGGGATGGTCACTTCAGGAGCACACGGATTGGAGGTAGAAATTACAGAAAAAAGAGAAGTCCTGGAGAGTAAAGAACATAATGTTTCGGTTTTGGAGGTATAGGGCAGTAGAAGTTTTGCAAAGGACTGTGGGGGTGGATTTCAGGCTTCCTTTATAAAAAGGTGAACAAATTATACTTGCCCTCCTTGGAATACAAAACAGGGAGGCTATAAAAGGAAAGTTGATAAAGTGCAGACAATTTTGAAATAACTATTGTGAATGGATGTTATAAATGCACAGTGTATTTGCATGCCAGAATCAAAGAAAGCAAATCAAGAGAGCAAAAGTATTTAGGTGGAATATTTTCTGCTCACCACAATAGCTGAGGCAAAGAGTAAAAAGCCATATCATAACAATTTGATTTTCCTGGGTGTTGTGAACACCTCATGTCCCAGGAACTGTGATGGGACTTACAGCTAAACATCCACATCTGAGAAAGTTTTGTCATCTTTGGCCCATTTGTAGGCAGGCTGAAGTCAGTAGGAAGCCTGAGCTGAGTGGCAGTAAAGTGATTAGCATTTGGCTTACATGATTTTAAACCAGAGGAATGGATAAAACATGTACTTCTGAATAATTTATGTATGATATTTTTGTGTGGTAGAGGACATGTAAGAGAGTCTTCATGCCTAAGTAAACGGTCTGATATATTGCATGAGAAGGAGTGCCAATGAAAGTGAAATGCAATGCCCTCTCAGAGTCAGGGCAAAGGTAATATAGGTGAGAGGAGGATAATTTTAGGGGGTTCCTTTTTGCAAGAAGTCACTGCTGATAGTTCAGAAAGAGCTGGTGAACCTACAGCAGTCTGATATCCAGGATTCATCCATCCCTAATCTCTCCACTCATTTGTATTCCTAAAATGGCTCTGACATAGAAGTAGTTAGGGCAGAAATAACCTTCTGGAGGCCATCCAGGTATTTCCCTACATTGCAAGAGAGTTTGTTTAATTTAATCCTAGTCTATCCTCATGGCATTACTAGACAAAAGCATATAATAAATAGTCTGAGGGACTGTAAGGAGGTACTCTATCTTTTGACATGTTTCAATAGCTTTCCTCAACCTCTTGAAGTCCAGAAGTTTAACAGAATAAGGAGAAGTTTATAGCTTGTAAATAGGATGAACTGTGTAGGCTGTGGCGTTGAATTCTGGTCATTCTCATCAGTTTATCTTGAGTAATTTTAATAGATTAACTGTTTATTTGGGAACAGCTATATTCACAAGTGGGCCATTGCTTTAGGCACAGAGCTGTTAGCATGAAGGATGTTCCTGGTATTCTTGATTAGAAACAGTGCAGAATTTTGGATAGACTTCAGGTGAGAATTACCTGACTCAAAGTGGGGGGACACATTTCCTGGTCAGCCAGGATAAAGGAAGATCCAGGTGATTCCAGTTTGGACAGATACAGTTTGTTTTCAGGCCCTTTGGATAGGACTCATTTTCCAAAGCCCTATCCTCTATGGCTTGCATTATCATTCAGGCTTTATGTGAACTGGGTGGGATTCATTCTGCTGCTGCCTGTTTCTCCAACATTACTTTGTCTGAAGGCTCAACACTTTTTACTCGTCTCGGCAGCGTTTTCATTAGTCTTGATTTCCTTTGCCCTTCCTTCTCTCCCTCCTGCCACTGTCATACCTGCTCTCTGTATCTGCCCTGATGGATCCTGGCACTTACTATATGCTCCGGACACTGACTGTGAACACAAGAAAGCAGAAGAAAACTCTTTCTAAATTCCATATAGCCAAGTCTTTTTTTTTTCTCTTTCCCCCCAGAAGTACTACATTGTCTTTTAACATATATTTATACATATTCTTTGTGCTAGGAAGTGATAGTAACCGTGTCCCTGTTATTCACCTGCCATTACCACTAGATTTGTAATAATATGGCAAAATTACATGCCTGCCTTGGGAGCTGACTGCCACTGCAGGCAGCAATGGGCAAATGCCAAATAGGGAATGCTTTTATTTGTGTGATTTCAACAGATTCTTAGTAGTTTTCTCCTACATATCTGCAGCAAAACCCATTCCCCATGAGGAGCAAGGAGTGACTTCAAGGAGAATTTTAGCTTATAGATGTAGTCTGTGGATTTCCATGTCTCTTTTGCTTTCCAGCTGTCCCCTCTGCTTCCTTCTGAACACGCGCTCTGTTCCTTTCCTTTTCACAACTCGCTGGGGTCTAAATCCTGGCCCCTTTGCAAGTTAAAGGTAAAACTCAGTTGGTTTCAGAAGGGCAGGATTTTAGGCCAGCTGCTTTCATTGAGTAGATACCCATCCCACATTGTGGGAGGATGTGCATGGGTCTCTGCTGGGATGAGGCAGCGGTGCGTCAGGCTTGGTCAAGGGAGAGCATGCCAGCGAGTGCCAGAGGAGAGGCTGTGGACACTAAGGCAAGATATGTCAGTGTTATTATCTCTGCTTTTTGAGCTGCTTACAGCACTGCACGCTCCTCTGTCAGTTCCACTGAGATAAAAAACCACAGTGAAGTGTTCCTTTCTGTGCTTCTGAAAGGGAAACCAGAGATAACTTAGATACCTAATATGTATCCAAACAGATAAGTGTTTGGTTTTTTTTTTTCCTTTTCCTCCATTGAAGAGTGTTGCAGAAAGAAACAGTTGTCATGAACTATGTATAAGGTAGTTCCCTTCTCCAGAGACTTTATTACCCTTCATCTTTCATTACTCGAAGATATTTACAGGTAGCGTATTCATTACCTTGAACATTCCCATGTGCTCGTACAAGCACACAGAATACAGATGCTAGGAGACAGGCTCCTTAGCGCCCAAAGACAGGGTATTCTCATTTAACATTTTCATTTCACTGCACCAAACTGTGGAGCTGCAACATAAGCAACTTTGGACTTACTCAGCATGCGAGACTCAGCGACACAGAGAGTTTTGACTGGTCACGTTAAGTGTCATGTTAAAGAGCCTTTTGTATCCATTCAAGCTTTCTGAAACAAGACAAATTATGATATTTTCCTGTTAATTTCTGTTAATTTCTTTCCTTAATGTGTTTCATTAAAATCAAAACTTCCAGAAGACTGAGCCATGACAGCTGTCTAAAGACTGTTTCACTTGCTATGGGCTGTTTGGGCTGAATAATTATTTCAGCTTTGTGAGGATTATTTCTTTAAATAAGAACAATGATGCACTGTTTGGGAAGAGAAACAAATGGTTGGAGTGGTGCAGAATAATTTTGTAGTACTGACTTGTAGTACTCAATGATTCTCTGGAATACCTGGGAAAAAAACATCTGTCTCAGTGTGACGTGTTTTTTAACGATTTCACTTAAGGATACAAAGGCAGCTATTTCATCTGGCAAGAGAAAGAGGGCTTGGCTTTTAATGAAGCAAATCAATTCTTCAAAAGAGAGGGGGGCTTATTTTTTACTGTTGCATTGCTGTGAATGTGACCCGAGAACGAAAAAGCAAGTCTTTCTGGTTTGCCATTCATAAAATATTCCTCTAAGCTACAGGTCTGACACTTTGATAAGATAATGGCAAATATTTCAGTTCTTTTATATTACTAGCACTGTAAAATCTTAAAGATGCATCATGTATTTCATAGCTATGGTAATTAAAAAGACAAGGCATTTACAACAAAGTTCAGTCTGTTTGCTGAGCTGACCGTTTTCTTTTGACACGGAAATTCTTAAATCAAGGGGTGGGAAGATGGGAATTTTACAGTAGTCTGCTGCTTCCAAGTCTGAACTGGACACTCACCACCTGTTTTCACGAGCTGTTGCACTGAATTCCTTGTCAGAGTTGCAGAAAACCCGGCTGGTTTGACGGATCTCCTGTTCCTGTTGTGAGTCTCAGATTTCAAGACCCAAATGGTAGATTTGTGTTTGGGGAAAGTGAGCATTTTCTGAGATTTAGGGAAACCCTCTCAACTTCCTAAATCCTTGCTCCCTGCCCCCTGTTTCTAATCCTGTGTCCTTCCTGGCGCTGCTTTTATCAAGGTACTCTCAGTCCTTGGAGGCCAGAGGCTAGTGACCTCTGCTTAAAATGAGACTGTAGTTAAGAAAGCGGTCATTTAGAAATGACACCTTACTTACTTAACAAAGAGACTCTGCATGCCCTGTATGCTTCCTGTATTGACTCAGACTCACTTTGTCCCTGTCAGTGTGGCTAGAGAACAACTAGATGACTTCTCACCTCAGCATCATCAGGGTAATGATCAAGAAAGCCTGACACACAGATACTTTACTACCAGGAGTGACAAAACACTGAAATAGTGCAGCTTAATTTTTGAATCACGGGTTGATTTTATAAGACAGACAGAAAAGCACAACCCGATCTGCCCTCAGAAAGCCACCGCTGTAATGAAAAACAAAGCCGAGCGTATCTGATGCAGTGACTGTCAAAAAACAAGTCAAGCTCGTGTCGGTATCGCGGGACTGGTCTCAGACAGCAGCTGCTGCTTGATGGATACTTGGGACATGGCATGGGTCAAGTGTTTAAGGTAATTGTTTGTGAACTAGCCGGCTGACAGCTGAAGATCTGTGGTGCATTTGCAGCTTGACCAGAGTTTCACATGGAGCAGCTTCTCCCACCACCAAATGGCTGTATATCAGGGAAAGATAGACTTCTGCCAGTTTATTTTCCTTTCTGACTGATGGCTGTAGCAGTCACAGGGGTGCACGCTCCCAGCCGGAGAGGAAAGGCACCCACAAAGACACAGTGCAAGCTGGGAGGGTGCTCCTGTACCACGTGAGCCTCTTCCTCCACAGAGCACCCACAGTGGGAGCGGAAGAGAATCCCACTGCCCCACAGGGAGCACCAGGCCAGGGCAGCCCTGATGCAGCTGGGAATTTGTGGCCGGTCCTGTCATCATTACAGCTCTGGAATGAGGGAATATGTTTCCTTTGCTTCTCTCCCCAAGGCTGGGATTTCCAAAATCATGGGACAAAATTAAGCAACCTATTTCCCTGAAGAGAAGTAAACAATGGGCTTTGTTTGCTTAACCTACACCAGGTCCTCTGAGAATCCAAGCCCAAGTGACCTCGTGAGAGGGAATTGCATGGGCTCTCAGCTCCAGCACTGTCATATAAATCCAGAACCCACATCATAATCTCCTTCTGTCAAGTCTTAATTATTGTTGTGATATACTTTTAATGGGAAATTTCTACAAGAAATCAGTCCATCTTAAAACTTTCCTCTGATGAAAAATGAGAATGAAAGATGTAGTTTTGGGCTGGTTTGAGGAATGTTACTTATTCATTGCTAAGAAGGCCAGAAGAACCTTTGTGATTTTCTCCTCATACTCATGTTTACGTGATCTTCCTTCTACTTCTCTTTAAAAAAAAACAACCAAACAAAGCAAAACCAGGATGTCCACTTTTTAGTCTGTCACTTTATAGGCATCCAGTGTCAGAAAAGCAGGTGTATATAAGCCAGTTTATAAAAACACATCCACAATTGCCTTTCTTCTAGTTTGGATATTCTGAGAACCCTACATTTGCTTAATCTCAAATATTATCACTATAAAACCAGTTGCATTTAAACACTTTTCCTAAGAGATGTACTGTCTTTCCAGTCAGTTATCAGCTTGTTTTGCACCAGGAGCTCAGGACTTGACTCTCTGCCTTTGCCATTTCATGAAGTTTTGTTGTGGAGACTTGATCTCCAACCACGAGAGCTATTTCAGATTTGCTGAGAGCACCACAGTTTCTGCACCCTGGGAGCCCATGGAATGAAAGCCTTTGCGTGCATGGCAGGCTCAACTCTGCTGTTTTCTGCTCCACAGCTAAAAGTAGCCGGTGTAAAAATTTGCTGCCTTTGTTGCTGAGTGGCAGCTTTTAGAAATCATTCCATCTCCTGCATATCAGACGTGATGAGTATAAAGGAGCTGCATGCTTTTTTATCATTAGAGGATCCACTCACAGGGGTGTTCAGAGTTTAGCCTACTTCCAAAAGTGTTGGTTATTTTTTCACTGTAATCACCGCTGGCCAGTACCCAGCGTGGCAGAGAAACTCCAGAAGTCTGAGCTTTCATCCTCAGTAGGTGAACCTGGAACCCAGTTGTTTCTAGCATATATCGTGCATGGATTTCTAGCTGCCTCTCAGTGATGTGAAAGCTCTTAATTGAATGTAATCCATGAAAGATTTATTCTCCCGATCAGCTTTCTCAGAGGAAGTGATTTTAGACTCATCAGATTCCAGCTGTTGCTTAAATCCATTCAGCCATTAAGTCTGTCAATTTTATTGTGAGTATTCCAGGTCTGTTCCCTGCTGAGGTCTAGATGTGGGCCTTCTAGTCCTCTGTTTTCCATTTAAGTCAGTCTATAACTCAGGTCTTCCCTGGTGTGTGGGGAGATGAGCAAGGATGTGAAAAAAAATTGAAGTTGATCTGATCTAGCTGATCCGACAAGGGTGGTTTAAAAAACACTTTTCAGCTTTGTTCCTAAGGTCTTCTGTTTCCCGCAGTGATCTTTCTACAGCAGCCAGCACTTGATGCTCAAGAGAGATGAAAAATGATTCAAAAAGAAAACAAAAACCACACTTTTGTGAGCTCTGACAGCATTTGACCAGCCTCAGCTACATGTGGCAGCTCCACCCTCTTGTGAAACAACTCAGTTGTAGTTTTAGGGTGTTAAGGGTAGATTTGAAAGTTTTCAATTAATTCTCAGGAATGGTGAAACTAAACCTAGAGATTCATGCTCATCTGTGCACATATGGAGATAGCAATGCCATGGTATCTTTTCCTCCGAACCATCTAAAGAGAAAGAGCACATCTTGGCACAGCCAGTAGGTTTTACTACTTATCCAGCACTACATTCTCCTTTCCATGTCTCAGAGCTGCATAAACGTTCCCCATTCCACCTGTTATTACAGTATGTGACTGATGGTAGCAAGAGTCTGTGGATTTGGGGGTTTCATAGAAACTAGTGGAGCTATTGAAGGTGATTTTGAAAGACCTGGGTGATATAGCTAGTAAAACTGTAGTATCAAAGTTTGGTAAAAATGTGGCCAAGGCTAGTATTTTTATTTTTTAATTGATTTTATTTTAATGTTTTGTTTTTGTTTTTTAATCCCAGTTTTAGTAAAGAAAATATTTAAGGCCCTGCTCAGAGTCTAGACATAATAATTTCATAAAACAATTGCCTTTTCCCTTCCTCCTCATGTGTTAATGGGAAAGTGTCTGTGTTGTTGGTAATACTTTAGCAAGCTCCCATTCCAGTAGTGGTGTTTTCTAGGATGCTCATTTGTAATTGTCTGAATTCCTCTGAGCAGCTCTGCATTCCTTAGATCAGGAGAGAAAGATTTAAACCCCTGCTGAAAGGCATCATGAGAGTGATGACATTTCTGGTTACTTCATGTATCTCTAGGAATATAATCTAAGTTGGTTTCCTGGATAACAATGTAATTGAACTCAGAAATGCAGGGAAAAAAAATAAAAGAAAGAAAAAATAAGGAAGCAGAGTGAAATTTATCTCTGTTGTACTCCTCATTATATTTGCACATTTCCGTGTGGATATTTAGGTGTTTCAAATCCAGTTGTTTCATTTTGGCCTAAGTCAAGATATTCAGGGTTGTTGAGTTTCCAGAGCACTGCTCTTTCTCAAAACAGTAGTCACACAGAAATTTTTCTGTGGTGTGAACAGATACTTGGAGGGCCAGAGAAGTTGTGACCTCCTGGCTTTCAAAAGCCTTTCAATGACAAACTTTTCCTAGGGCATGTGTAAGAAGAAAAGCTAGTTCACATCCAGTAGAGTCAGGAGATCCGCAGTTGTATTTTTCCCTTCCATCTCTCAGCCAATGTGAAGTGTGAGCAGGTGTGCTTGTTGTGCATGTTAAATTCAACCCAAGTCTCTAAAGTCTCTCATCAGTTTCAGAAACAATTTATTTACCTTTTTCTGGCGGTAGAAATGATAGCCCCAACTCATTTCCATGGGTTACTTTTGAGGTTTGAAAAGAAGATTCAGAGTTCCTACTTCCACAGTCAATTCCTAGAGCCTGATTGCAGAGAGGCACGAACATCCTGAAACTCCAGCTGAAGTTCAGCCTGCACCCTGAAAGCCAGACTCACATCTCTTTACGTTGGGGCCACGTCTGTATCAATTGCTTTAAACTACTCTAGTGTGGGACTGCTTGTACTGTTGTTGTTAATAGCCGATGAATGTGTCCTTCCAGAATGCCTTACACACCTCCTGGATTTGTGTGTAGTTTTGGCCTGCACACCACCCAGCTTGATGACTTACTCTGCAAAGAGTTGTTGTCTTTCATTTGGTTTTGCACATTTATCAAACCTCTAGTTTTTGCATTGTGAGAAACAATAGATAGTTAATGGATAGTAGTTAGTAGCTACTTTTTTTTGGTAACAAAAATATATCAGCCTACATAGGCTACTATCATATGTATTATCTTTTTTTTTTTTTTAAAGTGGATAAGTCATTGTTACCTAATATCTTACGTAAGAGCAGTTCCAAACCTCTGATTACCCTTCGCTGATAATATTTCCTTTAGCGCAGGCTGTGGTCTGCTTTTAAGGAGGAGCCTGCCATACATTTAAAAAAACCTTTGAAAAAGAAGGTTTATCCAGTGTGGAGATGCAGTTTAAGCTGGATGTTGACAGTGAACTGACATCAGCAGCAATTAGTGCTTGAGAGAAGAACTTGTTTATTTCCCATTTCCTTGCTTCTCTTTCTCTTTTCGTATCTTTGATAGGAGAGGTGACAAAATGTCTGGCTGAGCCTGAAATTGCTGTTTCTTTTCTGCCTACCTCCCAAAAGTGTGACAGCTGTGTCCCCCTTCCCCTTTGCCATGGAGCAGGCAGGGAGTCTCCCACAGGGCTGAGGGAGAAGGCAGCAGACACAGGGTGATGGCAGAGCCATGCAACTGCTCCCATGAGACGAGGCAGACAAGCTAAACTTAGCTGGGGGTTGTATTTCGTCCTCCACAGTGACGCACTGTGCAAGACAGTTGTCCTTCCAGGGGAGCCCCAGGGGCGCAGGGCTGCCATGGGAGTGGGCTGAAAGCCAGTGCCTTGCTTCAGGACTCCTCCGATGTCTTTTGGGCAACCCTGAGGAGCAGCTGGGTTTGGAGGTGCCGTGATGACTGTGTCGGAGAAGGGAAGTGCCCTCTCAGCTGAGGGATGTGGTGGGAGTTTGGGTGAGGAGCAGAAAAGTGTGATTGCTCTGGCTGAGTGTATGTGGGATGCAGGGGTGCTCTCCCACCATGAGGTTGTGCTCTCCACAACCTGTAGCTGTCAAGGAAGCTGCTGGAGCCAAACACCCGCTTTGGGACCTGGTATCATCTCATGCAACCGTGGGGATGGACAGAAGGGATTTCTTTGCAGACTTCCTCTGGCTGAGGAGCCCTCACAGGATGCAGGAGAAGCACACCAGTCAGCCCTGACAGCTCCAGCACTCAGCTGCATAAGGTGTTCGTTCCTATGGGATGGGGGAGGAAACGTGATGTCTCCAGCCATGGCTTTCTTATCAAGGCAGTTCCTCTGTGTCCTAAAAATGCCATCCCACCTTGCGTTTTGCTTTCCTCTTTTGCTTACTCACCACACACTTCCTCTACCTACACATACATATGGAGTCCATCAGTAGGTAAGAAAGGAGATGTACTACAATCTCAACTAGCTCAGTACTGCACAGTAAGATAAATGTTAAAAAATCCAGGAACAGTGGACATACAGGCCAAACTCACTTATCAAACCTCTCATACACCCACTTCCACTGCCCTTGTCGCAGGTCAGTACCTGTGGAAGGGCTGGTGGTCCATTGCTCCTCAGGTTGTGCTCAAGAGGGTGATGCTGGCCACTGCTGGAGACAAGCCTGGGCTAGGATACCTTAGATCTGACGCAGTGTGGCCATTTTTACTCATATTAAAATAAAGAGTCCCTGTTGGTTGTGGTAGAAAAAAAAATCTATGAGACATCTGGTCCGACTAGTGCAGGAGAGTTTTCTGCCATATGTTTCCACTACCTTCAGTCCAAAGAGCTGGGGGAGCAGGAGACACAGGACTGAACACAGCTTGAAGGCTACTGTGCTGGGCGAGGAAGAGAGCCACAACTGCTTTTTGGCTCTTACCCACCTCCTCCTTGAATCCTTTCCTAGCACAGGCTGCCCGTAAGCCCAGTGGGGCACCAGGGGGATGATTTGAGTGTCTGGTTGCTGGTCACTAGCTGGAAGCCACACGCCAGGGTTGGGAACCATTGTCCTAGAACAAACTAGTGATGCTAGTCGTGACCCACAGCAGCGAAAGCCCAAACCATGAAGTTAGGGCTGACACCCCTCTTCAACTTGAGCCACTGTGCTTTTCATCACGATGCCAGGAGTTGTCAGCTTTAACTCCAGCTTTTTTTGGCTTGTGTCACAACCTAATAAGTTATAGGCCAGCTTCTCCTGTCGATGTTTTTGCTGCACAGAAGGCTTCACATTTTGTAAGCTTTTACAGCACAGCTGTGCTCAGAGATAAAACAGAATGTGTATACAGTACAGTATGCATTCAACTGATGCACTAGATTCTTCCCACCATATGTATGGAGTGGTGTGCATTTCACTCCGATACCTCACTGCCAAAACTGCCAGAAGCAAATAAACAAATGGCGGAAGAGAGACACCATATGACGCAGTGCCAGGCACATGACCTAGACTTTCAGAAAGAGACCCTGGCTGCTTTCAAAGGATTAAGAGTGGCGTAATTTTATTTGAACTACACCTCCCACCGTCGGAAATGTTCTGCCAGCGTACGCGGCGAAGTGTGCAGGTTGTTAAAGAACACCCAGAGTTTCCCCCTTCCTGCTAAGCAGCTGATGTTGCAGCTCCTCACGCTCAATACCCATTTCCCCCTTTCTTTGATGCCAGTGATTCCCCATCAGGTTTCTAAAGGAGGAACAATGGAGATGTGTGAAGTAGTCTAATTCTGGAAGGAATGCTACTGTAAAACGACAGAACACATGTAATTAGGATAACGAGATTCATAATATTAGTAGCAATTTAACGATTAATATGTAAACAATGCAAGTGAGACAAATGGTTGTTGCGTCTCGTTCCTCACAAAAAAAGTCACTAAGTTGCATTTCACAGCATCGATGGTGAAGATGCCTGTAATAAACTGACATGAACATTAATTACATGGTTAGATGTAATTAATTTAAATTGTAATTCTATTCTTAGAACTCACACTCTTGAGTACGGAAAGAGGATTCCTTTGCTTCTGTTCTCTCTGACCAGCTTGTTGCTAAAAAAGATGATGACAGCCACCACAGTGGTCCTCCTGCTAGTAGTTCTGGGAAACACAGACGGATTTTCCTGTCTATTGGCCTCAATCTTATTTTAGACTGAACATCTATCACTAGCCCAGTGATTGTCTTGCTAGCTCTGGCTTTTGCTTAAGCTTAGCTTTACTGATGATTGTGTGAAGGGCAAACAGGCACTTTCTTCACATTAGAGAAGCTCCAGGCACAGATTGAAAGAGTTCACTAAGAACAACAGAGGTTAAGATCATTACTGTGCTTTACAAAGCTGATACTCAATGCAAAATAGTCTGGGTGCAGACAAGAGAATTGGGTGTTGGATTTTGATGGAATCAGATATGGAATAGGAAATTATGTTAAGTTTTTCAGATAGCAGCAATATTCAGTAGAGTAAGAACGTGCTTAAAGTCTTTATTTAGAGGTGGTTCTATGCTTGATGCTTTTGTACTTCTTTGTAGTGGTAGTAATAAGAGCATCAGTTTGCCTCAAGCCTTTCTGCCTCCTACTTTGATATACACTGTGGCCATGATAAAGACCTCTGCATCTTGGTCAAATGATGGGGAATTTGTGGATCTGTGCATAATGGCTGAAAGCCCAAAGGCCACGTTTCTACAGGTTTCTCCAGACTCCACTTAGACAGAGACGTCTTTTCGACTCTGCCCTAAAATGAAATAGATGAATCTCTGCACTGGCGACGCAAGAGGCAAGTGCTTGATTTACAGCCTGGGAGTGGAGAAACAGCAGGAGTACTTCGCTCTCTGAATATTGCAAAGTCCATCTGGCTGCTTCAAACCCAGCCCTTGAATGGAGGAGCCAGGGGCATTCACTGTGCAGGGGGTGTGATTTTGTCAGCTCCCCTCTCTGTAGCTCTGGTACCCACTTTGCAGAGGAATGTCCTAGCTCCATCTCTTTTCTTCTTTCTTCATCTCTGAGGAAAATGGGACAGACCTATGGTAGCAGACCTATTGCATAGGCCACCAGCTGGACTTCAGTGGGCCCAGCTACACAGTTGGTACAGATTTGAGGTGACACCGAATAGTCCACTGAACAGTGAGGGAACACTAAAGAAGGCCAGAGCTGTAAGCAAGGTTATTGGCTAAGTATTTGTTGGGGGTGTTGGGCAAGTAGGAGTTATGTAAGAGAACACCATATGAGAGGCTGGAATAAACCCATGGAAGCTTTAAAAAGCTGATAGTTCCACCCTTAAATGTTAGGAATGACATGGACATACTCATGCATATGCATATGCATGAGGAGACAGCAGTGCTGGCTGGGATCATGCAGGAGTCTGGTGCAGCCTCAAGGGATGCTTTTCAAGACAGGAGCTGCAAGTGAGAAGTAGGAAAGAGCAAATCAGGATTATAGGAGGGCTGGCAAAACAACAAAGCACGCAAGCCTCTGCTGTGTGGTAAGGGGCCAGGCAGGTCAGGTTAGGGATGAGAGTGGCAACCAAGCCATTTGAGTCAATGCAGAAGACAAAAAGATGGTAAATGTGTTTCTGCCTGCTCTTTTTTCTAGTGGAAGCATCTCCATTTTTAAGCCTGTCTTTAAGAGTTAGAGTAGTATTTTTTTTTATTAGTATTCTGTAATAACAATGCACAGAGTTGAAAACAAAGGTGTAGTCTAATAAATCCTGGGGCCTGAAGTAAACTGCTGTGAATAGTTGGAAGTGGATTCCTTTAGGCTCAGAAACCTGGCCAAGGATCTACCCACAACTGCTCCCCATGGAAGATGGTAGTGAAGGGAACTGGGAAGACAGAATTGTTTTTCAGCACATTTCATGTTATTGTGACAGAAAGGAGAAAACTCAGAATGGGACTTCTTAAATCTCAAGACAAGTTGGGAAGATAAATTATAGTTGATTGCCTCCTATTGCCTGAAAAGATCTGTGTGCTCTGAACTTTCTTATGAGTTTAAACAGACAGTTTCCTGCTTTTAGACATGATATATGTTACTGGAATCCCTCCAGGTGACAAAGGGGAAGCGGGCAGTGGAAAACACAGGCACACCACTGTGATTTAGAAATAACTTTCTGCCAGCATTGGGAGCAAGCTCAGAGGCGTTTGAATTGTGTCCTGTTTGTCAGTGAGAACGTGGCATCCTCCATAATCAGGACTTCTTTAAAGAAGAGGGGAAATCCTGGGAAAGGAGAGCTACCTCATTCAGACTATATTAGCCTATTACTCTGAGAAATGTCTTTGAAAGTAAAACTACGAATAAAAACCTCAAAAAAACCCAGGTGGTGGGAGAGGAAGGAGAAGAACTGTATGTACCTGGTATTAGATCCAAAAGCAGTGGCAATACTGTGACCTCAGTCCTTGACCTTCAGCTGGGCTATCGGGAATTATAACGAATGCTTCTCACCACCAGCCAGATTCTGCTTTTGTCCCGCTTATAACTGCCACTGTCCCACCTTTTATTGCAGCCATTCATCATTGACAGAAAGACTGGGAGATGATATTAAGGTTGTAGAAGATGTCATCTGTATCAAAGCTTCTCTCCTTTCTTTTCACCCTCTCCTTGCCTGTTCTCCTGAATATGCCCTGTTTCTATTGTTTTCTATCCCCCTCTCTAGACCAGTCATCCCTTCACCCTGCTCATAAATGATTGCTTTAATAATATTACAGCCCCTCCATTTTCATGTGTGAATGGCACAAGTGGCACATCGCTCGTAACCAAACCAGGGAGAGGTTTCTGTTTTCACCCTTTGAAAGGCCGCAGAAAATACAGAGGATAGGATCCTGCCTGCCTTGCATTGATCCCGGACAAGCAGTTATTGCTGTGGAGCAGCTTGCAGGCACAGCCCGCTTGAGGGAAAGCTTTACCAACCAGACGTGGCCATTCTTTTTCCTCATCCACGTTTATTCAAAGTGCAGAACTGTTTATATACCACAAAGATGAGAATTAAAGAAAAAGTGTACGAGTAGAATTTACCAGCTGTTTAAGTCTTATTGTTACCTTCTGTATCGATCAAATCCGCTGCCTCTTAATTGGATATTGACTGTTGTGAGGCAAATAAGGCAAGCTGTCAGAGAGGGGAGAGATGGCGTGCGAGGTTTATCTTAATGGTATGTTGATCATGACTAGTCTATAAAAGCCAGTGGGAGAGGAGTTCATTAAACCAGCCTGCAATCGCTTTAAAAAAATATGCTCTGAGTCAAGATGATTAATCATATATGTGACACCGTAATCAGAGAAAAACCGCATTGTTGCTCTGGTATTTACAATGCTGAAGCTTGAAATAAGCAGATGCATTGAAACAAATTCATTAGGGACAGTGATTTGTTTGGTCTGTGAGCCTTAGCTAACCATAACCAACATTTGAGAGGGTTTTTTTCTTTTTGTTTTTTTTTTTAGCTTGGTGTTGTGTCTTGTTTTTCTGCCTCCCTGCTTCTCTGGCAGGCTGGAAATGGTGTGCTTGCCCTGCACAGGAATCTCTCATCTGTACTAGGGAACCCTTGTAGAAATGGCATGCATGTCAAGCTACCTGACAGTGGACCATACAGAATACTTTGGAAAACGCTTTTATCTCATAAATTACAATAAGCTGGTAATGCAAAGAGAGAGGGAAAGCTTATCAGCTACATTGGTGTGAGCTACCCATTACAAAAATGGATTCTGCTGGAAAGTCTCTAGTATATTTTCATTTCTTTCCTAGCCATATTTTAGGCTGTGTATTGAATATGTTGCAATAACTGTCAAGCACGGTCCATTAGTGTCTCTGGATCAGGCCTGTTGTGAATCAGAAGGGAGCTGAGTAGGGTAGACTCATTTTTATGAAGGTCCCACACAGCTGTGACTTGGCGAAGAAATGTTCAAAGGGGCGATAAACAGGTTTATTTCAAATTATCTCTATGTTAGGTGTTTGTTACCATATTTATTCTTTGACAGTTAGGAAGTAGTTATTAAAAATTTATGATGTGGGTAAAGGTTTGTGCAGTTTGAAAAATTAGCTTTTGAGGCAGCCACCTGAACACTTCCCATACATCACCATGCCGTGAACTGTCAGGGAAAGGGTAGGGCAGTCCTGCAGAAGCTGGTAAAGCTGCAGAAACTACCTGGTTATTAGATGGTAGAGGAAGGAAAAAGGTGCATAAGTCTGGAATGCAGTGGGAAAAGGAGGTTTAATGGGGAGTTTTCGCTTGAGAGCATAAGGCGGTTCTCTGCTCAGGCAACTGGATCAAGGCTGGACCACCTTTGCTGGTTTGTGGGCCCGAGTCATTTAACATCTCAATCTTTATACTCATCTTCCTATAAAAATTAGAAGAGTGGTCCAGGGCAGTGGACATTGCTATTTTTGCTTCAGTTGCTCTCTCTGAATGTATTGTGAAACTGAAGGTGATCACAGTTCTTCCTAAGTATTTTATGACTGTGGTAGAAGGGGCTATAAATGTACAGCACTGCAAGCTGTATGAAAAGAAAATCCTGATTTTGCCTGGAAGGAAGAGAAGTTCAGCAGGAAATCAAGGTTGTCTAAAGTATATGAAACAAAACTGGGGGAGGGGGAGAAAAAGATGTGTGGAATCCAGAAAGATGAATCCTCTTTTTTTGGTGTAAGTTTTGATTGACTTTTAAATGCAGTAGGTTGAAAGTTATGACTTTAGCAGGCACTGGAGTAGTACTGTGAATAGTATTTCCTATTGATTCACTTATAATATTACTTACATTATAATAGAGTTTGCAGCTTGCATTTTAAATATAAACTGTGAATAATTTTGTACCGTTAAATTCTGAGTGAAAAATTTAATACATAAAGCTGGACCATTCAGAGCCATAGCCCGTGGAAGACAAGCATTATTCATAAACAGAAAAGATCCATAAATAATTGTTTATCAGATTTTCAGGCACATTTGTTTGGATTTTTTAGTGTGCTTCAGTTATGCAAGAAAATGAACGTGACATGTCTCAGTTGATTTGACAAGGATAATTTCAGAAACACTGCCCTATCATTCCACAGATTGGCACCTTCTCCTTCTTTGTTGTAACACATTTTTTTTCTGGGGCACCTTTTCTCAGCAAAACTGCCTGTTTCCCAGGAGTTTTAGAACCTGTTCAGAAAGGGACAATGAGGGAGTGTGGGTTGGGTTTGGTTAGAATAGCAAGTTTGACCTGGTGACTATTTATTTTTTGAAGTCAGACTATTTATTTTTTTCTGTCAGCACAATGGAGAAGATTGCAGGATATTCTGTATGATGCATTTTCTCCATTTTTAATCACATTAGTCAGATTGTTGGCTCCTGAAGGCATTTCCACACCAAACCTTCTCCTTAACCTGAGGACTCAAGATGCTTTTCTAACCCAGTGTGCCATTAGTGGTGTTGCGTTCAGATTTTGTATTCGCTTTTGAAATAGCAACTGAAATTTGAACACAGGTTAGAGTTTGTGTCTAGATTCATCACTGTCTATAAAGGGCATGTCATGGTAAAGCAGAAGCAACTTTTACCAAGAGATATGCCAGTGACAGGGGCCCTTGTCTTGCCGAGGATGCCTGCAACAAATTGAACCTCAGTCTCTGCTCAGGGACTGCATCTTTGCAGGAACATCTTCCAGTGACCATGTAACTTCACTCTCTGTGAAGGGGACTCCACAACTGTGGAGTCTGTACTGTAATATATGGGAACCAGGAGCAGCTGAGTGAGAGGGAGAGGTTTCAGGGAAGTCTACAGATAGATCCCAGGTAACAAAATGGCACAAACCTGCCTCCAGCATTATGACCTCTACTGAGGACCTGGGAAGAGGCCCACACACAGTCCCAAAGTTTTTGCTTGTTATGCTGATACTGACCCGCTGGTTTTTATCCACTGGTGACTTCTTCCAGTGTGGACTAGATCCTCAATTCCTAACTTAAATAGTGGGTGGAGATGTGCATGTGTTTGTTGGTACATGTGTTCCTGCATGCGTTGGGGTGGAGTGTGTGGGGAGAGGAGAGGAGGCAGCAAAAGAAGTCAGCAAAAGCCTTTCTGGTTTTCCTCTGCTTACTTAATAAAGAAGTTATAAGAGGGCATATTCTCAATTTCTTTTTAACTGTGTAGATCACCTCCAGTAGACAGATTGTCTCATGGACCACTTCCCCTCCCCTTGGCGATCAAATAACATTCCTGTGGTGGCTACAGCAGTTGCTTACATGGAAAAATAACATTAGGAAAGTATTTAATGTATTTTTAGCTGTCTTTAAATGTATTTTAGCAGCTGGAAACAAGGGGAGTTAGTAGCACATGACCTGCAAGCTCTCCATAGACCACCACCCATTGTGCAGAGAGCCAGTGCTGATAGAGAAACCCCAGGCTGGGAAACGTTGGGTATGATGGTCACCTCAATCCTGGGGTGATAACAAGGGGTCAGGCAAAAGGGATAACCTCAATTTTAGTGGGATGTAAATGATAATGATGCGATAAACAGCTGGTGTGATTTTAGGTCCTTTATTTTCACTGATCTGATTTTTGGGAGATTTTATAGAACATTGTTTTGACATGTTTCAAAATACCTGGGACTTTTTTGAAACGCTTGAGAAGATTTTAGAGGCTTGGAGTGGCAAAATATTGCAACTGTAGAGATTAGTGAATAGAATGCAGCTGAGAGAGGGAACAAGCTAATAAATACTGCTTATTCCATCACTCCACGAATCAGGGGAATCCTTGTGAAGAGCAAGCCTCTCATTGAACATTCGTGGGAGCTTTCCCTGAGGGAAGACTTTCCCCAGGCTGAGGGCTCATTCACTCCTATAACCTCACAGTTGCTGAACAAGGGACGTCCTTTCCCAGCCGTCGTCCCTGGCCCTACTTTGCTCCCAACGTGGAGCCATGACCCGGCACCCTGACATCGGGCTCCCCCACCATCCCAACCCACAGCCAAGTACATTCATATTTCTGGGAAGAATATACTCAACAGATGGAAGTTTAGTACTATTTTTACCGTTACTGGCACAGCGAATGTAGAGAGCATGATAATTGATTATCTGGGACAACAGAAATGCACAGGAACTAGAATTTCAAGGATTAGGGTCTCCCCGAGGATTTCCTTCGAGTTTCAGTGGAGGGAGAGATAACCTTTGTGGTGGAAACGGAAACATGGCTTTCAGTTCCCATCTGTGGCCAGGCTCCAGAGACAATAGTAATAAGGGTGATGTGAATTTCCTCTGTTCATCGCCACGGGACAGGAGCCTCGACGCAGTTATCTGCTCTTCTATGGCAATACTGTTCAGCTTCTTGCAGCTTTTTTTTTCTTTGTCCTGCCAGAAACATTCAGCTAATGCCTGTGTTTAATGTGTCTGGGGGGTAACGGTCCCATGTTTCATCTGGTTTAAAGGACATTTATGGCAATTAGGTGGCAATTTTATCCTTAGTAAGCAGCCTAATATTCTGTCGCTCTGCATTACTGAAATGGCCATCGTTCTTAGAAAGTAGATGTTACGTGTTTTCAGTTAAGTAACATTGAAGTTTTGTGGACCAAGCAGTAGGATTTCATTGCAAATGCATTGTCCCATTTTAGTGGAAGCTTTGCATTAACAAGTTCCATCTTAATCAATTATTCTGTTCAATCTGCCTTGTGACTTATACTATCATAAGATCCTTCCTTTAGTATTAAAATGTAAGCACAGATTTCCTCTCCCAAGTCTAAGGCTGCATAAAAACTTACATTAAAGCTAAGAAATCCTCTGTCTTGATCAAGATCATTTTTCTCTGAGAACAAGGAGAAACAAATATCCGTTCAGAGAGGAGGAAATTCTGCTGTAGATTGTTCTTCCTCCGTCTTGTTAAAAAAGGGAATCTTGACTTAATATATAGTCTGTTTTCAAACTATTGGCATCTTTCACAAATATAGTCTGGCTGGCTTATGAACAGATAGCACAGTTTGTGTAGCCAAAGATAGTTGTCATCATGCACTTATTAATGAGTACACATATCCCTGAACATCAAATGCTGTGCTATTTTCAGAGGTCCTTTTAGATTCTGGTTTTTGTTCTTTTTTAATTTTTTTTTTCTTTACCCTCCTGATATTTTCCTTCAAAGCTCAGTGGTAGAAAGCAGAGAGTAAAGGGACCTGGGAAAGAAGATGTTCTCACCTGTCCAGCTTCCCCACATCAGGAGCTACTCTGTGCATATCACTCCTGACAGATGTCTGACTAATCTGTTTTTAGAAAACTCCAGTGATGGGCCTTTGACGGTCTCCTTAGGCAATCTGCTCCAGCACTTTGCTGTACCTGTCATTAAGAAGGGTTTCCTGATTCCTAACCTGCAGTTAAAGGCCACGATTTCCCATGCAAAACCTTCACCAGGCTGACCTTACAGCCACAGCCAGCTCTACCAAGTCGACTGCAGTTTCCTCGCTAGATCTTCCTCGCCAACACTACTCCTTGGGTAACACGCTCTCTTCTGCCAGGAGCAGCTGGGCAGTGTGAGTGCCACCGGTTTTGTCGAGTGTCCAGCCCAGCGTCCCACGAGCCAGCGATGGGCAGGTTTCCCTCTTGGATCCCATGCAGCTGACGGGAAGGCGGCTGCCTGCCAGTAAAGGCTATTGAATTAGGAGATTCAGTTAAATCCCAGGAGAAGTGCTGCCACAGTGAAGTTGCAGCAGTTTTGCACTGATAAAACTAGCAGTGCTCACCATGGTCCCCAGCCTCAGAACAGGAGCTGAAGCCTTTGTTGTCCTGGAACAAAATGTGCTGTGAGAGCAGTTGTACCGCATATTGCACATATATGTAATCAATTGCAGCTAGCATTTTGGACATACATTTTTTAATGAGAGCATTTCTGTAGCAATTTTAGCAGTTTAAAAGCATTTTAAAAAATCAGAGGTATCACAGGTTTGGCTCAGGTTTTTTTCAGTTGCTTCCTTTTAAACAATAGCAGTCAAAACACATCCCATGGCAGCCAAGCCTGATGGAGAAGCTGTAGATGCCAGCTTGCTGTGAAGTGAGGTCGAGGAGCTGAGGCGGTCTCTTGCTGGTGTACAGCACCAATCGAGAGGGAGTCAGTGCAGATACAGGCATATCGCAGCATTACCAGGGCAAGATAAACTCTGAGCCGCTTTTCAAATACGCTTAGAACAGCGATGGACATAGTAAGAGTGTTTCCTTCTGCAAATTATTTGCAACTGGAAGATGGTAGTACTGAATTAACGTAAGGCAACTAGAGAATTAAGCCTGACTGCTGAGGATAGGTGTTTTGTCCAATGGGAACCAGCAAGCTAAAGTAGGCATACTTTTGCTGCCTAGGTAAATTATAGCAATATGTAGTTAAACTGGTTTTGAGACTAGGAAATATTGGTGACATCCAAAGTTAAATAAAATAGGGTTTGGATCAGTGGGAAGCGGAGTGTGTTGCCATCAGCAGGGGTGAATAACCTTTGTGTAAGTGGCAATTCTGGTAAACGGTTCAAGGTCAGTGGGGTTTGTCTCTATATTTTGACACACGCATTACAAACACCCCGATATCCATTTCAATTTACAAGGTGTGTGCGTGCATCCAGATAACGCTCCCGAGGGTCACTGGCAGGTTACAATGTGCCAGCCGTCACGTGCGCAGTGTCTAGAATAGTGCCAAGATACAATTTCAGGGGTCTGGGGACACCGACAGCGTTCCGAGCCCTACATAACACCTGTGCCCCACGCTACATCTCACTAGCTCCCAGTCACTGAGCATCCCATTGGCACCTGCCATCCCGAGGTGACGGCTCCTTTTCTATTTGTGCAAGGCATTTTTCAAGGCGTTTGTCTCCCACTTGTCTTCTGGTTGACCCGCAAAACCTTCAGTGAGTTGCCCACACTCCTTCGTGGAGGAGAGGAAAGGGCAATGTTTGTTTTCAAATTAAGAATTGGGGTTGTTATTTTTTTTTTTTGCAAAGCGTGGTCAAATTTGGGCTTGGTATTTCATGCAGCATGGGAAGTAGATTTATTGTGTGAGAGAGGTTTCAGTTTCAAACTAGTAATTAGAAGAATACATTTAAACCTTTGTCAATACAGAAGCGGTTTCAGGTGCTCAGGAATGCTCTGCCTCTTCTGTGTGGTTTGAAGAAAAAATCTTAAACATTTTCTACCCTGCAGCCATGGAGGGCAGTGAAAGAAAATACCTATAAGCTGCTTTGAAATGTACAGAATAAACTTAATTCCCACTTCCCGCTTCTCGTAATAATCACCAATTGTAGGTACTACTCAAAACATAGTTTTGGGAAAACTTTGCACTTTTAAAAATAGTATATTCTGTTGGGCAGAGCTTGTTCATGCCCCATGACTGACAAGCAGAGGCCCAAGTCAGAGCCCACCGGACTCAATAGGCTTCTGATGAGGTGCAACCCCTCCACGTTTTCTTAAAAATGCCCGGTTCTGTTAACTCACGGCTCCCCTTTCTCACCCCATCTCCCCAGAGAGAGGCAGAAGCCTATTTGAAGGCAAGGAGGCCACAGAGCCTACGAGGTGTAAATATCTTTCATAAATGCCAACGCTGAGAAAGCCTGGGCGCCGGGAGTGTGACACACGACGACAGGCAGTTCACGCCGCGCACGGGGCGGGGGAGGGGGTGGACGATGTGCCAGGGCTGCCGCAGCCGCTGGGACGCGCGTGCATCGCGCCCGGGCATCCCTGGACCACGCCAGCCCCCCAAGGTGGGATGCGGGGCAGCTGGAGGGACGGGGAGCGGGGCTACCTACTCCTCGCCCCGTCCCCTCTGCCTGCTCCCCTCGTCCCCCGCTCCGATTGCCCCCCTCCTCCGCCCTCCTCTTCTCCCCGGTTTCTTTGGGCAGGGGCTGATTTAAATAGGTTGGCAGGGAGCCAGGAGCTCATCATTTTAATGCAGTGTAAAATGGAATGTGCATAATTATATGCAAGCCATATGTGAGGGAGACAGCTCAGCTGTGAATTTCAGGAGGCTGCGAGAGGGAGAGAGCGAACAGTCAGGGATCAGATGAGATGGAGCGGAACGGAGTGCAAGTGTCACTCAAATGAACAGTGTAATGAGTGTATTGCTGACACTCCTCCTTTCACCTGCTTCTCCCTTTTGCTTTAACTCGAAAGCAGAAAACGCTGTAGGGAAAAATACTGCATGCAAGCAGGATGGCTAATGGGCTCTGGTAATGTCTCCATTTAAACTTCAGCTTTCTTAATTAACGGCATAGTTCCAAATAACCGGTAACTTTTAATGCATCTTTGTCATTAAATATTTTGACCGCATTTGACTGAAGGATCGTTGTTCTCGCTAGATGATTGCTCCTTTTGAAGCTTCACTTCAACATGGAGGGGGAATCCGTTTATCTATAATAGTATTACATGTAAATTATGAATATGAAAACTTACTTATTTTTTTTGGCCTTGCTGTGTTAAACTGAAAATGCAAGTATATTATCTAGGGATTGCTTAAGCATGTCAAAAAGTTTAAACGAGTACATATGTAATGTAATCCTGAAAAATGCAATGGAGTAAATTGAAACCCTGAGTTACTCACAGTTTCCAGCTCAAATATTTCATTTTGGGTTTGTCTTTTGTTGTTCTAATTATTACACCACAATGAATTTGCATGTTCAACCTAAGCTATGTAAGAAAACAGCATCCCAAGTTCTCATATCTAAAAGGTGTACTGCGTGTGTAAAGAAACTTCTTAATAATGTTGTATTTTGGGATTCCCGTCTGTTTTAATGATCTGAGCTGTTATGCTTTTAGCTATTTTTTTTTTCCTTCCATTATTTGTAAGTCCCTAAATAGGCCATTATATTTCCCTTCAGGCTAGAGATGAAGATGGACATGCTGAAAATTTTCCCCAGCAGCACTATGCTAAGGAAACTCCAAGACTTGCCTTCAAGAATAACTGCGAACTACTTGTAAGAATAACATACTTACAACAAGTCTAGATTGTTACTTTAGCACAGTGAAAACCGGTTTTTTTTTATTTTTTTATTTTTTTGAAAGGCTTTTGTTCATTATAACATACATTATGAAATATGATAGGTTTTTTTTTTTTTCCTGTTTAGCGTTCTAATGCTAGTTCTGCTATCGGTGAATGATGTAAGATCTCAGATTGCTTGAAAAATCTCTTATATTTGATGACAGCACATGAATGGCCTTGTCGTACTACCTTGTCTTGCACAGTAAATCAGGGAGAGCCATGCAGTGAGAGGCTGGTGATGCACAAAATGTCGTGTCCCCCCCACCCCAAGCGCCCCAAAACTCACTCTCCTATCCACCTTTTAGCTCTGCCTGGTATTCGGGCGCTGGCGCCGCGTTTTGTTCCGCTGACACACTGCACTCCCCTATTCCTCCCCTTCCGAGCTGCATGCAGACGCGAGCATCCTTTCCTCTCCTCTCCACTCCTTCCCTCTCCTCTGCTGCGGGGAAAGAGCAAAAGCCAGGAAAGCACATACAGGGAGCCTGGAGTGTTTACAAGCCGTAAGAGAGATGGTATCAGCTGTGAAAGCATCTCTGTTCCAAGGCAGGGTTAATTTGCTGTTCATTTTAGCATTTGCAGCTAGGCAAGATTAAAAGCAAGCAGGAATGCCTATTATATTTCTATTAAATGAATCTGTTGGGACCTAATGTTCTTGATTAGCTTGCAAAAATGAGTTCTCCACGATGAGTTTTTCTGTTTGCCTAAAGTAAACAGAGAATGAATTGTAATACATTTAAGAGAGATTCACGCATGACTTTCAAAAGGGGAATTTTAGATGAATTGATGGATCTCTCCCTCACATTCGCCTTTCTTCTTCCCACAGTAAAATGTATCTTTTGGCCAAATTAAAATATTTGTGCAGAGTCAGAATGCAGGGTTGTATTTTGAAACAACAACACTTTTTTTCTCATTAGAGCTATAGAAGAGGTGAGTGATGGTGGAAGATTCAGCTGCATTTCCTCTGTATTAAAACCCATGTCTGCCTCCCGCATAGAGGATGCGGGGCCAAACACTAATCTTCATGTCCCAGGTGTAACATCCAGCAAAGTCAAGCTGATGAGCTGATGTAACCCAGTGCAAAAGCCAGCCCCCAAGTTCAGCCAGTTGATCAGAGAAGCCCAGACAGGGGTGGTGGCCAGTCCCTGCTCCCGGAACTGACCGGAGCAAAGAACATCTTGGCTATACCTACACTAGTGAGCCCACAGGATCTCCTGCTGCCAGACATCCCCTGTACTGAGCCAATTCCTGGATAGGTAATGACAATGTTTTTTAAAGCTGCAAGTGTCACTTGGAAGGGTCAGTTTGTTCCCAGTTTAATTCTCCCCAGCCAAAGGTGACGTGACCCAGCAGACCTGATCTTGGTCCCTCTTAAACACCTTGCAGAGTTTCTGTTATTTCGGGGGCAACAGGGTTACCTCCTAAGGGGAAGAAATAAGGCAGACACAAAAGGTGTTTCCCTGGTGCAGTCACAATTCCTGTGCCAAATAAGTGAAAATGTTTTTTCAAGGCCATGCTTAATTCTGTCAGATCTGGCCTGATGAACAAGCAGAGCACACCAAGATACCCCAGAAGTCAGTAGGGCTTCTTGGTGTTGGAGGAGTTCAGGACTAGAGTTGGGAGACAATAGGGTATAAAATAAGTCACGTATTATTGTGATTGAAAGTCTGCTTTATTTTTAGTGCAAGCAAGCAATGAACCAATAAACCCCCTTTGTGCTCTTAAAATCAAGTATTCTTTTAATGCCCAGTTAATTATTCCTCTGTTAATATGCATTGAAGTTTTTGCTTTATTATATCACTCCTGTACCTGGCAAAAGCTCAAGTCATCCAAGCTTAGTCTTTCATGTGTTTTTTTGGACAAGTTTCAGTTCTTGTTTAAGGAAGTAATAAAAGGAATTTGTCAGAGTTTTACTTTTCCTATGCTCTTGGAAACAAAACTGGCAGGGATGTAATCTGTACTCAATTTGTATGGGGGTGGGGGGGAAGACAAATAATGAACATGTACCTCTTCTATCTGTAAAGATGTATTTTAGGAACTTTCAGTGAAAATATGTTGAGCCTAGGCTTTGATGGTGGGGGAACTAGTGTCATTTGTCTAAGATGCTATGTGTTTCACAGAGAGGTAGTGGGTTTCTTTCTATATTTTTACTTTTTAGGGAACAATTCTGTATTTAATGTGTTTGAGAGCAAAGTGAATTTCACAGGACCATTAAGATAGCATCTTTCACCTAAAGGCTAGTCAGTATTCCTGCATTTGTGCTAGGAATTATCTGCTTGGGAGGAGAGAAGGGAGCAAAAATATGAAAGAAAGGAGTGGGGACAGCTGCTTCCTCTAAAAAAAATATATTTTCCCAACTGTAAAAACTTACCGGGAGTCTAACAGTGCAAGTCAGATGTTGGTCAAGCGAAAAGCTGAGATTCTTTTAAATGAAAGAGAAAGTGACACTTGTTTATGCTTTTGACAATCGGGAAATCCTTGGGAGTTTTCTTAGTGCAGTTGAGAGTAAGTACGGTAATAGCCTGTCAGGTGAAGTTGGAGGCTTCGGCTCAAAAGTGCTTTCTTTGCTTTAGGCTTCAGCTGCCATTTTCCAGCAAGGTTTGTTCTGGCAAGTGTAGGCTCCTCTGAGTGGGAAGTGCTGGTGCTGGAAGGGTGCTGCCAGGCAGGATCCAGGGGCTTCGGCGCTGCTGCTGCTGCTGGGTCTGCGTGCTGGGCTCTCCCACAAGAGCTGTGCTACGCTGGCTGCATCTTAACATCCCAGGTCATGGGCACACACAGCAACCTTTAACTCCTCAGCACTCGGAGAGATTTGAAAGCACAGTAATGTAGAATATTACAAATTGCATACTTCCTTTACTCCTCAGGAGATAATTTGGGTAATGAGGTGCAGCTCAGCTACTTGAGGGTGTGGGGTTTTTTGAGATAGATAGAGCTCGATAGGAAATAGGAGGAAGAAAGAGGTGTAATTTAGGCAAAAGAAACCCTTGAAGTGCTTACGATAGTTCTGTGCATTAAGAAAAGCAGTGACAATTAAAGATTTGGGTCGGTATAGAAAAGTAATGCGCAGTTAGGGGATTAGGTTAGGGTATTCATTTCCCGTGCTAAATCCAGATACATTGTGTCATGCTGTTTGTTGTAGAGCACAAAAATCACAGCAGTTAAGATGCTCTGGTCAACGAGGACATCAGTTTTTCTGTGTGAACTTTTCTATATTTTTGAGAATCCCTGTTTTCTTAAGCTTAGACACCCATGATAAATAGTGGGAACTACAAAAAACAAATTTATTTTTAAAGAGCCAGGACAGGACACTGCCTTGGCCAGCTGTCCACTCCCATAGGCGCTGCCTCAGGATTTTAATTTCTTATTCCATGAGTGGCTGGAAGCTTTTATTTCAGGAGTACCTCTTTGTTTCCAGAAGGAAAAGGCAGAATTTAGTCCTCTGGAATCTGATTGTCAAGGAGCAGTACAGTCCAGCTAATAGTGGATGTGGGGAGAAAGATGGGATTAACTGCAGAGAAAGGGTAGACTGGAGTGAAAAGGCCAGTGAAAAGCCCACAGCCTCGGCTCTAGCCGGCTGAAATTCCTGAGCCATTGCCTAGAGAAAGGAAAAATCCGTCTGGCACCTACCCAGGTTAGTCAGGGTAGGAAGAGCCATGCTTGGATGCCTTTTAACAAAAGTGGGAAAGAAAAACCAACAGTTCATCCTCCCCCCTCCCCAGTTACCCAGAATATCAAGTCAAGGTTTTGGATTGGCATGCTGCTGTATGAGCAAAGGAGGGCTTGATGGGTTAAGGAAATTAAACTCCAGGTTGCTTTCCAGATCATTTGTTTATGGAGATGATCTGAGTACTACCCACTGCTATGGGATTATATGTAAAGTAAACAAATAACCAAACAAAACATAAACACTCTGAAAAAAAATAATCCATTTCCATTCCCACACCCAGCTGTGATCCACAGTTCTCCTGCAGTAAAATCATGATCTTTTTCTCTTTGAAATCAGAAAATCTGCTCCTAATAGTTCTGCTCTGGGAGGATAAATCAGTAAGTTCAGTATGCAATGAATTATAAGGTAGTCCTGGTGCTTGGAAGCTGATACGTAAAAGACACAAAATAAAACATGCTTGATACTGGGTTTAATGCAAACTCATCTATGGCCAGTTATCTTTAATCACTAAAAAAACAGTAGAGAAAGGTCTGAAAACACATCTACAACCGAAACATGAATTGCAAAACATTATTCTGTGGGCAAATGCCTTTGGGGAGGCCATGGCAAGTCTGAGAGGAGCCAGAGCTACAGCTGATGCTTCGCTTGAAGTCATGTCATTTTGTTCTGCTATTTCAGCACTAGAGGCATGGTCAGGATGCATGGCACATGTGGGACAACCAGACAGGGCAGTGAGGCTGCAGGCAGGTTAACCTTAGCACTATGGTACTGGAATGTGGGAAAGATTTCATACCTACAAGACTAATTTAAAAAACACTGAGAATATTTGTGATCAGATGAGGCCAGTAGGTTTTGTAGTTGTAGTCAAGTTAAATGTGAATATGCATATTGGTGTCCTTTGGAGGCCATAATAGTTTTGGTTTCAGCAAGTGAGGTTTGAATTCTTTCCTTTTAAGTTAGCTGACCTGTTTCGTGTGCCCCACTGTCAAGCAAAAGTGCTCCTTGTTAGTGCTTCAGTGTTAGAAAAAAAACACCTCTCAGTCCATTTATAATGACAGTGCCTTCAAAGAAGGACTGAGTTAGGGTGAGGTAGCTTTGCTCATCCTCTCTCTTGCCTTTCCACCCTTTTTGTCTCCCATGCTGCCTCCTTTTCCTTAGCAGAGAGGAGAGAGAAAGCAAAGCCTCTTCCCTTTGTATCTCTCCCTGGCTCTTCCTTCACCCTGTTAGGTGCAAACTGTCAGAGGGAGAGGGAGAGCCCTTTCTTCACCCTGGCCCAGGCTTTGGGCAGAGCTTTTGGCCAGAAAGCTGGAGCAGGACTGCTGCCCAGCATCTCTGAGGAGTGCAGGGCCACATCTAGCCTTGAGGTCGGGAGGTGATTTTGCCACCCTGGAAAAGTGGGAAGGAAGAGAGAGGTTGAGACCTGTGGCACCCTGTGGCGCTCCAGATCATACTGCTACTGGTACCAAGCCTGCTGAGAGCTAAAGCCTCCACGGTGGTGCCTACCACTGTTTCAGCATTATCTGAGTCTCACCGCTGGTGGTAATTTTTGGTGGTTTACCGATGGATTTTATCAGTTTTGCTCAGTTTGCTGCCACGGTCAGAGGGCAACTGGTACTGCTCCATTAGCTGCACTGTGGCTTACTCAGTGATTTGAGCCATGCAAAACCCTTAACAGCTGACAGAGAGCCCACCATTTGTTTCAGGGACTTTGGATCAGGCACAGAGAGCTGTCAGAATGGCAGTTATGGAACATAAATATGGAGAAAAACAATTGTAGCAGTGAATTGATGCTGATGTTCTTAAAACCTTGTAATCTTAGCTACGTGAAGTTCAATTTTTCTTTTGACTGAAATAACAGTGAGGCTTCGGCCATATCATAGACTAATCACCTGTAATGTTTCACTTTCAAAAATGAAATTGTTCATGAGTTGTACCAGGATATTTTAAAAAGAGCCTCCCCAAAACAGTACCAAGAAAACTTGCATTCTGTTCTCTTTCAAGCAAGGGCAACAAACCAGGCAAAATTATGGTAAAGTTTTTTTTTGATCCTTAATTGCTGCCAGGCTGAACAAAGGGCTACGTGGTGCTGTTCACCTTGCACACACTCCTAAGGAGTATTGAAGTCCATGGGCGCTGGGTGAACGCTCTGAAAAAAGGCAACACTCAGCCTACGGGCAGATTTGCAGCCCCAGAGGGGAGAGGGGAGCTCTGGCATTCAATGTCTGTCTGACCCTCCCTGCCCTCTGCCTGCCTGCTCAGGTAGGCACCCACGGCTTCGTCAACACCCGCACCTCAATAGGTATCTCAGTAGGATAAGGTGGAACAAAACCAGAGCTGCTGCTTGCCAGCCACCCTGTGATACGCTGTCCCTGGGAAATGATGGGCTCTATGCCTGTCTACACAGATCTCTTTACCAGTGTAGAACAAATGTATCCACTGTCTTGCCTGGTGTATGTACTATGTCCTTCTTGCCCTGCTTTTTAATGATAGGTTTTTCTACCCCATGATGGAAGTGAAGGCCGTTGCTCGCTTTATGGCAACATGGGCTTGACCTGAGAGGTTTGGGTCCTGTTCCTGGGGCTGCAGCAGACTTTCTTGGAGGTTTTTAGAGATGTCCTTAGTCTTTCAGGCCTTTTGATCCCATTCCCACATCCTGCACTGCCATACTGCTGAAGAAATATGGGGTTTTTTTCTTGACTCACACCATGTTTAGGACTCCACAACCTCTGATCCTCCACAACCTCACCCAGTGAAATCAATAGGATGCCTCCCATTAACTTAAGTGGTCTCTGAGTGACACACTGTATTCTGTAGACAAGAAAAGATGAACCACTGCTTTGGGATGTTTTGTCCATTCTCTGACCAAAAATTGTTGTGGGACTGCTAACAGCTAATTTGAAGTGTAGAAATCATGATCTTTATTAATAGTATTTAAGCTGCAGGCTGCAGTCAGAGACCAGTTGTAAGAACTTACAGAAAATAGAATCTTGTCATAGGAAGTCTGAGACAGCAACTCTACTGGAAATAAGAACCAAACCTCACTGCTTTTATACTCAGGGATAGTGAGTGACCATGGCCTACAGCATTACGGAGGTTGAGGGCTTCCCTCATGCCTCCTGCAGAGGTGGGCAGGGGAGTGCAATTAACCCTTGGGAGCAGCAGTGGGGGTATGTCTCTGCCAATTCCCAGTGAGGCATAAAAGACAAGGTATAAAATCCCCAGGAGCATGGGGAATGGGCACGAGGAAAGGAAAGAGACAGGAAATACAAGGAATGAAGCTCCCCCGTGGCCAGGGATGGGCCTTCCCGCACAAGCAGGCTGGCACCCCCATAGCTCTACATAATCCCAGCCTTTTCAGTCCAGAAACCAAATTAACAATCCAGGGAGATGAAGAAGTGGAATGAAAGGTGTGACAGTGAGAGGGGCAGGTGGCACGGAAAGATGGGCAACGGGGATGGGGCAGATATGGGAAAGGCCATGGCTACCGACAGTGGGTGTTTGGCCAATCTTCATATTCCCTTTCCTGCAGCATTTGCCTCAGATACACTAGAAATAGCAAGCAACTTTCACCCCGGTGTTTCTAGTTTAGCATTTTCCGTCCTATCCATACAGGAGCATTATTTTAGGATGTAACACTTGACCCTTTGTGAGTAGAAGCCTGCATTTTGTCAGAAGGAGGCATGTTTTCTAATTTTTAACATCACCATTATTATTTGCTTCAAAAGAGAAGCAAAATGCATTTGTTAAAAAGGGAAATAATTAAAGTCCCACTACAACTCCAACTGTGTCATCTTCCTTCCCAGAACAAGCATTAAAATTTTTATTAATAAATGTGCAATTATTGGTGACCTCTGAATAATTTCTCCAACCTTAATTTCTCCTCACTGCAACACTGTGTTGTATTACTGTATTTTTACTCTTTGCTTTATTCATTGGATGTGTTTACTGAAGTCACAATTTTCATATTAAACATGTTCTAATTGAAAAATTGCTTTTTCAAAATTTTTTTTAAAAAACCCAAAACAATCTTTTTATTGACTGGGAATTTAAACAAGTAAAAAGTTAAGAAACTTTTATCTGAAAATGCATTTTTTAGCAGGCTACTTCTTAATAATGATTTCAATAAGTTTTAAAGTAAAAAAGCCTGAAAAAAAAATTGACAGCATGAAAAAAAAAAAGCAAGTTTGTATCCCTTGGAAAGAAAAACAGTTGTGAATTGTGGCTTTGCTTTATGAAGCTGGCATTCATAACCAATTTAAATAAAATTCAGACAGTTTTTATAGAATGTTAAAGAATAAAGATATGCCTTGTTCCAAAGGAAGTGAAATAGAATTCATCTGATTTCCTTCCACATAAATTGGAAATAAAATTTCCAAAGTCATCACCTGGAGCTATAAATACTTTCTTGGGGTCTGTGCAGGAGATGCAGATGACTCAGTAGGGCCCATGGGGCACCCCGGCAGCTAACTTGGGAGGAGCGTCCCTCACACTGCAGCTCTCCATGGCCCTGCCTTCAGCACAGGGTCAGGCCATAAAACCAGTTTCAGTGCCCTGGTGCTCAGATCCTTTTGCACCTCTCACCCCAGGTTTCACTCATGCAGATTGTCAATGGGAATTGGTTTTGTCAGATCTGAAAAGATGCCTACCTAGACCAGTGTGACTTTCTGTACTGGGGCAGTTGGCTTATGCCACCTCTTGCTACATACGTTGTCCTGTCCATTAAAAAGGAAAATATTTTGAATGCTTTGACTCCTTTAAGAGCCAACATACGGTGGTAAGAGAGTGGGATTTTGAAAACCATGAGCCCATGCTCTTTTTATTTCTCAGTGTTAAGATTCAGCCTGTGGGAAGGAGAGTTGAAAAGAGCCTGGCCACCATTCAGCTGGACTGCAGGGAGGCTTGGGGGTGTGCTGGGATATTGAGTGTGTAGCCCCCTCTCTTTGGGAATCCCTAGGACTGTGCAGGGCTTCCAGGAGTGACATCTCAAGAAGGCGGATTAATGCCACGCAGTTACCTACATGCACACCGAAGAAGATCTGTCTGCAAGGAGCATGTATGTCACTGCTCACTGCTCTCTGTAGCAGACACCTTTTTTACGTCTCAGAAGTGACGTGTATTATATTGCTTTCAGGGTGGGAAAAAAAGCCCCAAAATATAAATCCTGCATTTTATTATAGAAGTTAATACCAATAATTACTTAAAATCTAATGAATTTCAGTTCTCACTTAATTGCTTTTGAGTAGTTCACTTAACTTATTAAAAAGAAGCAAGGACACATTCATTTAATGAGCAGCAGCAGCCTTGGTCTAGCATCTGCCTACATTCTCTTTTCAATTAATCAATTATAGTCCAATGGTGTGTAATTACACATTAAGAAAGTTATTGGATATCGCAGCATGGCTGTCCCAGGGGGCTCATGAATACACTAATATAACACACCTGTAATGACCTGTTCTCAGATCTGCAAATTGCTCCCATTCCTCTCTCTCTCTCTCTCATTGCTAAATGAAGATGAGAGCAATTACCATTAACTTTTTGAGTCACATCTAGTCAATGAGAGAGAAAAAAAAAAAAAAGATCCCTACCAGCATTCATAATAAATCTGCCTGTTGTTACGAGTATTTTAACTGCGCCAGGAATCGAGCTGGAAGATAGTAAATGCTCACTGGGATTGCACGGGGTTGTGGGGATCCCAGGGCCAGACTGGCCTGAGCACATTGTTTCTGGACGAGAGAAAGAGGCAAGCAGGAAAACCTTGTCAGATCACAGCCAGGCATAATTTGCCTTGCTTGGTTCGAATCGAACCAAACTCTGGAACTGATTCCTATGCAGTGGCTCTAAGTCTTTGCATAGCAACTAAGCCGTGTTGCTGTTGTGTTGAGGGGTTTTTTTTTCCGAACGCTAGAAAGAACAAAATTTACTATGTAATGACAGAAAGGCTTTGGTTGTGCGAGAGGATACAGTCACCAGCGCTCTCTTACTAATGCATAACAAATGAAACCGAAGAGAGGCTCTTAATCTGCATAATGAAGTCTGACAGATTCTAAATTGGTGATTTAGTCAACTAAAGGGTCCAAAAATGCTCTGTGAAAGTGAGCTTTTGATGGCTCCTTAAGTCAAATGGGGGATGATATCTGTCAACATTTTTATAAATGTTGTCTTGCACAGTGTGATTTCGATGTGCTGTTGTCTCTCTCTGGGAAGAAGTGTCTGTTTCCCTACACGAAGCTTTCATTTGCAGACTGGGGTCTTTCAGGTGGGTGTACATGCAGATCAGTGTGCAGCAATATCTTGAACCCAGCTGTTCTTTACAAGCAGAGTCCATTTTGCTCATAGCAATCTTAATTATTTCCATGCTGCACGCCATGCACCAAACTAGCATTAACAGCTTCAGTGAAATCTTCATCATGCTGGAGGTTACTTCTCTTCTTAAGGACCGCGCGTCTCTCCTTGAGCTTGATATCCCCCAGGATAACACTTCTGTGGGATTCAGGTGGTCAAATATTGCTCTCAGTTGCACTCACAGTGAGGCAATGGATGTTTCAGTCTGAGCTTCAGCTGGGTCCACGTTTCATTCTGGTTTTGGCATGTGCCACGTTTCTTCCCAGTTCCACAGCACCCTTTGGTTTACAACACAGTTCATTTCACGTGCCTAGCCATAGCATCTTGGTATTTGACATCTGGGCTGGATTCTCTCTAGGTCCCACTGGTAGAGGAAGGCAAGCACTTCTAGAGTGTGATTTACTCACAGTAATTAGGTACTGATTTGGTTAAACCACCATTAGATGTGCCTATATATGTTCATTAACTAGATAACTACCTTCCATATGACACCTACATTTTCGATAGCTACAGTCATCGGTTGAACTGCGTATTTCTGAATGTGTCTAAACTTTAAGCTTTCACTTAGAGCCATTCAATTCAAGCAGAGGAACTGCTGTACGCTTGAAGTTAGGTATCTGTCTTTAGATGTTTGGTCTCCATCTTTGAAATGGGGATGCTGTTAGTTAATTAATCGCCTTTGCATGCAATTTGAGATTGAAATTAGAATGCTAGAAATGCAAAGCGATACCTATTATTTAATGTTGTTTTATACACCAAATGCTAACACCAGCACTTTTGGTATTTGCAGAGAAGTTAATTTATTATGAATTATTATCTGACATAATAGGATGAAACAGGTTGAGAGGTTTACTTTTAGGTATTTAAAAACGGTTTGACTGCCCAGGCAATGTATAGTAACTGAAGCAAGCAGAGCAGTCAGTGTGAATCCCACAAAGTGATCCAAGTATGCATGTGTACAATGTTCTCAGATTCTGCTTAATGCACAGCTTTGTTTATGCTTGGGACCAAAATTCATTTCTGAGCTTTTTATTTTCTTTTATCAGTACCTGAATGATCAATTCAAATATTTTAAACGGAGAAAGGAACATAATTATAGTCTAGAGCTTTAATATACAATTCAATATTTGGTTGTACAGGCTGGTTAAATATTGGTCCTAAAATACCTGTCAGTTGGTTCTTAAGTGATGTAGTTTTTGTGAGTCTGATGGTGAGGAGGGTGGTATTTCACTCAGCTGCAAAATTTCGTTTCTAGCTGCAAAAATTTGTTTCTAGCTGTATTCTCTGCAAGAGGCTATAACTCTTTGCATGTCACATTCCTAATTGAGCAATAAACTCTGTATTGTACTAATACTTTTTATTATGAGGAATAAACATGCTTCTTCTAGACAGGCAGAGGAATAATTGACCACCTGTGGCCAGTCCCGAATGAACATTACTGCACATGCCGCTGAAATGAATGTCTTCTGACTCAAGATAGGAAACAGTCATTTTCTGAGAGTGGGGTTTTTTTGTGGTTAGGAAGCTAACACACCGATACATTTCCACTTTCTAACAACACAGATCCCCAGCTGCCAAGGGAAGAAGCACTTGGTGCTCACTCGGTTACTGACACTCTCTTTGTCTTTGGGATTCAAGCAGCAGCTTCATTTATTAAACACGTTAAGTGAAGGGCTAGATTCTGGCTTGAGCCAGGGGTACCTTTATATCGCTCTGGCAATAGAAAGAAGTCTCAAGAGGTTGAGTGCATGTAATGTACTGCCATGGCCCCTTTCTGCTGCCACCGTGGTGCACAGGAGTCTCAAAGTGGATGAGAATCTGTCCCAATCATGGGTTTATGTAGTGCCGGAAGATAGCACTGGGACACTGTGCTAGTGTATCGTGTTACAGCTGGCCCAGTACCAAGTCATAAGGGCTGAAGGATGCTGGAAAATAAAATATTAAAGAGCCAAGAGATTAACTCAGTAGAGAGAAATGGTAAATGCTTCTCTTATCAGTTATTTTTCACTTTGTATTAACAAATCTCTGGGACTGTATCTCATATAAATCGCTGGATCCTTCAGGATCCACCCTCTTCTTTAAACTGGATGCACAGAGTGCCATGAGAATACCATGCAGGTGAGACTCCTGGGTGGGCATACACCCACAGAACACTGAAATCCAGGCTGAGGCCTGGATGAGTGCAAGGTGTCCCAAGTTCAAACGAGATTAGATGGAGATCATTGCAGTCAGTGAAAGGAAATAACCAGGGGGTCTGGCTGCTGACATACTCCCTGCATAAATGGAAATATTTGTCCACACTGGTTGTAAAAATCCTTCCTTGGGGACCTCACTGAAATCTCAGCTGCCCTAAGTCACCACACAGCTGCAATGACAGAAGTGGTGACTTTTCTTTCCAATGCTGCCCTAGTGAGATGTGTCCCTTTGGTGTCCCTGAGCTGTTGTTCCTCTGTGGCCTCCTCTGCATTCAGCCAGGAGGTGGGGGCTGAGCGGACTGCAGCAGCCTGCTTGGATGAGCTGATATACCTTGCTTGCATTCTTGGAATGCAGGACATGCTTGCCTCCATCAGATTTACTATAATCCCACCGCTGTTTGCCTCCAGCTCAGATGAGTCAGTGTGAGTGCTAGGAGGAGCCAACATGTAGATGAGTTTGGCCCAGTTTCCCTCCCGTGTTGTTAGAAAAACCTGCTGAAAGCAAATGTGATTAACACAGCAGAGAAAATAGCTCTGGTAAAATGTTGAGGATCGCCACTAGTGTAGATACGTTGTACACAGAGGGAGAAATGCCTTTTTGAATGTTTGTGGACTGATGGGCACTGCGGGTCGTTGTCTCTGCTGGCTGTCTGTGGGTTCCTAGGTACTGAGCTAGCAAAATCCTACGTGGCCTAGAGAACCCACCTTTTCTTTTCAGAGACCCTTTTTGAGTGTCAGGGTGGCAGCACATTGATGCAACAGTGAACTGCCACAGCAGAAGTATCACGGAGGTACCATATCCCTACTGTGCAAAGCCCTGGTTCTGCACCAAAATCCATCCATATAAACGTGGGTACTTATGCTGGAGGTATGAGCTGCTGTGATCATGAGGACCTCCCAGTGCTCTCAGGGTTAGAAAACTTCAAAGAGGGCAAATCCAAAATACCCTGGATCTTGTTGATCCTCCAGGAACTCCACACGGCACTGTCTTAGAAGAGGGACTTGGAGAGTGCCTGGATTGCAGCACTGAGAGGGAACCAAAAGTGTTTAAATTTCATGTTGTGTGTTTTCTCACTGCTGCTTGTTTCCTGGGTGGGATTTCCTCCTTTTCACAGCTGTAAACACAGCACCCGAGTGAGCTCTGGGAGGAGCCTGACTCAAGGCAAGTCACTCTGAATTTGAGATGAATGCTTCCTCTGAATATAGTGAAAGACTACAAATGAAAAAAACAGGTATTAGTTCATCCAACTAGTGCTTTGATTCTAAAGCATAGCTATAATGTGCTGTAGGCTGGGGGTGGGGGGGATTGGGGGGAAAGGGGAAACCACTCACTTTTCTGTAAACAGAGAAGCAGTTGAGTATCACAGTCTGGTCTGAGACAAACCACTCCACAGTCTCAACAGTGTGTGCTCCCTTTTAGACAACATCACTCTTCAGTAAAAGCACTGGGGGCATTTTGAAGTTGTGCTTGGAACCCCTGCCTGTAATCATGATAGAGAAAGAGAGCAAGAGAGAGGAGAAGGAAGAGAAAAGGGCACAGACTTTTCGTGAGGACGAGGAGGTGATTTCAGGTGTTTGTGACACCACGCGAACCCTGCATGGCTAGTGTCTTCCTAAGCATGCTACTACACCCTGGAGCATGGAGGGAATGGTAATGGATAGAGATGGGATGGAGGGAGGGAAAACTACCTGCAGATGTGGCATCTGAAAAAAACCCAGAGACAATGTGACTATTTTTAGCAAAAGTGCAAACAGTGATAGATGCCACGGGGCTGCTGTCACTAAAATTTGGCTATAAGCAACATATTCATAGTTAAACAAGTCAGCTTTGCACATTGAAATGAGCAAACACTCAAACTGTGCTTGTTTGTTTGTTGTGCAGAAGCCATCAGCTTTCGCTCCTTATCCCTCCCACCACCCGTGGCAGTGATGTGGAGTCATGATGATGGATCGGCTGTCTATCTAGCTTATCTGCAAGGCCACAAAACATTTAGATCTTACACAGCACAATAGGCTGTTCTCGTGCAACAGTGGGAAATAAGAATTTGGGACTGCCCTTGCAAAAGTACCATCTTCTGCCCAACATTGCCATTCCGGTAAGCTCACTTGGCACAGTTTGTACAGCTAAGCACATCCACTGTGAAACATTGCACTGGGATGCACATGAATAAAATCACCAAAAAAAAAAAAATTAAAAAAAAATAAATTCAGGGAGAAGCAAGCATCAGAGAAGCTTTGGAATGCAGAGGGCAAACCAGCAAGGATGGAGTTCCTGCAGTTTCTCTTCTCCTTAGAGGGGGCCCGTTTCACCTCTGATAAAAGGCCTCCAGCTTACACCAGCATTATATTTGGCCTATTATCTTATTTAGGTATCTCATATATATTTAGGTCTTGAAAAGGTCAACAGCAGAGCATGGCTGGGCAGGGTTTTTTGAGGCTGTAGAACTGGAAGCTTTGCTTCTAGCATCATTAGAAAATAATTGCTTGTGAACATCCAGGGATTTGAATCTGCGTGTTGGAGCTCTGAAAAGGAGGGCAGGAAGGTTTAAAACATTGAAACAGCTGCTGCTAACGCACTCACTGTGGACACCGAGCAGGGAGCAAGTTGAGCACATTGGGGGGCACAGGTGCTGCACCTCACCTGCCTCGGTACCCCTGCTCTGGGAGCCTGTCTCCTTGGGCTGCTCCTCTTGTGACTGCCCCCAGCACAAACACGCTCCTATCTCCGAGGTTCAAGCAAGCTGCTGCATGTTTATCAAAAGGTGCAGTGAGGCAGGGATCGTCCCTATGGCACTCCAGCTGAGCCGTTTTCACCTAAGGATATCTGCTGTTCTTCCATTTTAAATTATTTTTGTCCTTTGTTTTTGATTTTCTGCTCCTTGCAACTGTTTCCTTAGGTGTCTCTTCCCCTTTTGAGTATCCCTCTTCCTCCATTAATATCTTTCATTCAATTTAACTATCTTTTTCCCCAGGTCCATGATAAATCACATCACTTATTTTTTATACCCTTGCTTGTTTTCAAAGTTCCTGTAGTCTTTGGCTCCTTGGTGCTGTTAGCTGTAGAAAGTCCCCTTCGCTAAATGTTCTGAGTCCCAGATGTTCTTAAATGCATTTTTTTAACATCTGAAAACCTCTCAGATTTCTCAGTATAATCAAACTGGGTGGCTTGTGACTCTGAAAGCAAGCCCTGAGTGTCTTGCAAGGAAGATTGCCTCAACACTTGGTATTAGACTAGTCCTTAATGAGGCATCTGTTCACTCCTCAGCTCTGTTACAGATATTCCCCATTACCTTGGCCATGTCACTTTATCTCTCTTTGTCGCTGCTCACCATTCAGAAAATGGGCATAATTGCACTTGTGATGCTCATGTGGAATTGCAACAATGAATTCCTCCTGCTTGCTTTGCCTTTACCTTATTCCTTTTGCCTGCACGGTTGTCCGCTGGGGTAAAATACCACCAAATCAGAGTAGCCGTGGTCAATGCAAAGCTTACGCTCCAAGCAGCTCACCATACCCTAATAACATTGATAGGAGAGAGTCAGCTTTACTGCCATTGGCATAGCAGTCTTGTATGCTTTGAGGAGCTTCCTATACTATCTATGAATAGTGAGCAGAGAAGTTTCCAAGGCAGGGTCACAGAATCACAGGATATTAGGGGTTGGAAGGGACCTCGAAAGATCATTTAGTCCAGCCCCCCTACCAGAGCAGGACCACCTAGAGCAGGTCACACAGGAATGCATCCAAGCGGGTTTTAAATGTCTCCAGAGAAGGACTCCGCAAAATCCCTGGGCAGCCTGTTCCTGTGCTCTGTCACCCTCACAGTGAAAGTTTCCTCCTTATGTTTACACGGAACCTCCTATGTTCCAGCTTGCAGCCATTGCTCCTTGTTCTGTCATTGGACGTCACTGAGAAGAGCCTGGCTCCATCCTTCTGGTGCTTCAGCTTTTACATATTTATGAACATTAATAAGGTCACCCCTCAGCCTCCTCCGAGCTAAAGAGACCCATTTCCCTCAGCCTTTCTGCATAAGGGAGGTGTTCCTGAGGGTGCTCAGGAGTTCACTGTGGTTATTGCAGGACAAAGAGATAAAATGGCTTCCTTTGAGAGCTTGCTCCATGGGATTGCTAGCCGAAAATGTGGGGCCTTGGAAATACCAGAAGGAGAGGAAGGGAGGAAAGACAGTTGCTCCATTTGTAAACCCCATCTTTGTTTTTAATCCCTGTTCTGCATCTTCTTTACCTCATCCTCCCCACTTTAGCTTTGTGACCATAACGAAATAAAGAAATATAAGGTAAAAGCGTCCTTAAGGCTCTCATTGTTGCCAAGTAATGCTAATAACACTTCCTCTCTCACATACCTGCTTCTGAACATTAATGTCATTTAATTATTGTGAGGTTGCAAATTAAGGTGCCCACACACAAATTCAATATGGATGTAATTATTAGAGGTGGAATGCCAATTAAGTGCACACCAAAAGCAACTAGTGTGTTTTTTGATTTGTCATCTGATTTATTATCGTTTACCTCACATCTCAGACAGCAACACCTGAGTCAGGAGCAGAGAACCAGCCCTTTGTACATAAAGCTTGCTCTTAGTCTACACTTCACAAGAAAGCAGCACCAGACAGAAAACATTTGTTTTTAAAATACAACTGAAGAGTGTAGTTTTGAAGCTTTCTCTCCATCTCAGGTAAGGAACATAAGGGAGGTCTCACTTTTGGTAGGTGGATACACATCTCCAAAAGCAAGCACTGCATACAATACCATTCATATACATAAGTCATATAAGTCATATACATAAGCCACATACATAAGGCCTTTGGTGAAAATCTAAATTACACAGATAAGAAAACCCAGCCTGCAACCAGTTTAAATGTGTTGGTCAAGCGATATAAGAAGATCTGCAGGCTTGGGCTTCCATAGCTAGGGGCACATTGTCTACCTACCAGATAATTACTGCGCTTTTCAATTTTTAGGTATCTGTTAGCATTGAATATTTCGATTCTAGTCAGTCAGCCTTGCATGTAGGGGTGAGGAGCACAATGCTGGTGCAGCCTGGACACATTTATAATATTCTCTTACTCTCCCAACCTGTAAAGAATCCTTCTTTGAATACCGTGCACTGCTCACCATGCAAGCAGCTCATTATCCCAGACATTTCAAGACTAATTTATAGGACATTTGGTTAATTTGCATAAGCCATCCAGTACACAGAACATGTCTGCACAATAAAGTAATATGCCAAAATCAGGATTTATGTGAAAAATACATGAATACTGGGTGGGGACATACACGCAACATTTATAAGAAGCTGTCATTAGCACCAATCTCTAAACAAATACCTCTGGTAAAAAGTGAGAGAATCCTGCCTCTCCACCTAATGTATGTGAAGCTCCCATATAATTTTCTGCTTTCAATCTTGCTCATCTTTTTATTAAGTAAGATGGGTTTTGATCCTTAAAACAGCCTTGAAACAGGAATACTTCATGCTGTTGGCTTTGTCTAAAAAGGAAACAAAATCCCCCAAACTGAATACGAATGGAGGGCTGCACGTTCGGTTATCACTGCGAGGAGCCTCGCGCGTCCGCTGCTCTGATTATTACCTTCGCAGCAGAAACAGGAGGGCCTGTAATCCTTGAAGCAGCTGACATCTGAAGCGATGATTCTTCCTGTGCTTTGAGTTAGTCAGTCCTTGATCTCCGTGCCTGGCATGCAAGCCTGGCTTTCACTGAAACCTGACCTCACGGTCCCTTCTTCTGCAGCCCTGTTTTGTCTTCTGCCGTTCAGAAACGTGCAGCTTCTGTCCTCAGGACTCTGAATTAGAGCTGCACGGGTCAAAGGAGCAAACAGGAGAGTTGTCATTATTGGATCCAATGCCTGACCTTGATTTAGGTGTTCTTGGTTTTGTTGGTGTGTTGGTTTTTTTTTTTTTCTTTTTAATAACAATCACAAAATAAGAACATTGTGAGATGTTTTTTTATGTGAACCTTTTCCCTGCAAGATGACACTGCCTTCCTGTGATTTCTAACACACAACTGCTTCACCTGCAGGTACAGATGTTTTTGCTCCTTTCCTTGCAAAGCCAGCCTGGGATTTGAAAGTCAAGTTGGTTTCTTTTTTCTCTCCCTAATATGTCTTCTGCCATTGTGAGGCCTCTGAAGAGCACATTAAGTCCATATTTACCCCTGTGCAATCTAATTAACTTCCAGAATAACTGTGCAGGTGTAACTGAGATCTCAGTTTGAAGGCAGCTTTGCTCCACTTACTCTAATTGAAGGAACTGTTTGGCCAGCAGCATTTCTATTAGTAGTAATGCTGTTCAAAAAGGAAATAACTCAGTTGGACTTTCGGACTGAATTTATAGGAATGCCAGCTAGAATTGTGTAAGTGAATGCACATATATCTGCTTACTTGTAAATAGAAGTTAACTTGAGCTGGAAATCACATGTACAATAAGCACGTAATCCTGATGCCATTGCTACAAATTCATTTCCCAGGGCAGAGCTACGGTTTCAAGAGCCTGTTTCAGTGCTTTATTGTTTTGAAGGTTTGAACAGTGTTGGTTGTTCGCTTTGGTGCATCACGTGTAGTTCCAGTTAGGTGAAAGCTGCTGGGTATTTGTTGGCTTGTTCAGCTTGAACCAGAAGCAATTAGAGGGAAATAACGTCTTGTAGGAAGAGAAGTACTTTAGAAAAATATTTTTTTCTTTTCTGTTCTAGATTCTGTTACTCTGTTTTATCCGTTATTCTAGGCTTTGAGATCAGTATTTTTTCTTGCAAGAATTTCTGGGCTTTTTTTTAATCAAACCATAATACAGGTCACATGGAACTGACAGCATTAGCTTGAACATAATGAATATGTTCAATAGGAACAACACATGCAGTTTTTTGATTTACTCTGTTCCAACCTGAATCACTCTTTACTATTCTGAGATGTTAGAAGCACAGTTTTTTTTCCTCTGACAATTTACAGTTTCTCAGAGTGTTTTGATTACTTGTGAATAATTTGATAGAAAACTCCTCACACGTGTGCCTGTGATGTACAGCATCTAGCTTGGATTTGGTTTTTGACTGATCTCTAATAGCTGAAGTTACTGTATACAACAAAAAAAGTTGTAATGCTCTCAGACAGGAAAAATCTCTCTTCTGCAACTTGACTCAAATTTGTTATGTGTATAGCTCCATGAAGTTCAATAGATGTAAATACAGATTAATTATTTAAAAAGTCATAGGAAGGAATGAGCTTCCAAACGTGTAGTGTTTAATTATTTAAAACCTGTAATGGAATTTCAGCCCTCGTGCATACCTCAGATCTCTCGTTGTGCTTGGACAAGTGCTTGAGGTTAACTGGCATGTCCCCACTTCCCAGTCATCTCCCTTCCTATATCGCAGGGTGATAAATGTGCCTGGTTGCTGTGAAGAACAGTCAATATTCTCAGTCATGTCTACTAGTAAATACCCTGTACTTAACCCTGTCTTCCTTTCCCCTATTACTATATGGCATCCTGCAATAAGTCATTCCATGTAACATTTCATATAACAAGATGCCTATAAGTGTGCAAGTGTGTGCATGTCTGTACCTCACTACAGAGGACCAAATCCTAAAGTCAGGGCTTGAGCAAAGCCCCTCATGATTCCCAACCCCACGTAATGGAAAAAGACCCATAGTAATGTTGTACTTCAGTCATTTGATGATGGTCGTTCAAGGCACCCTTTGTATGTGATTGATCATACTGGATGCTGTACATACATGTAGGACAACCTCATTCTTATTTCAAAAAACTCATTCTCTAAGTAGACTAGTCAGATAAGGGGAAGCCTTCTCCCCATTTAGAAGGACAGTCAAAGATACAGACTGAAAATAAAGACCATACAAGCCTCCCAGCTTTAGAGAGTTGCCTGAGCTTACCCTCCCTTGGCTCCTTTTGCAATGGATGGAAAGAGAGAGAGAGTTCTCCTGGGAAGAGTTCAGAGCCTTAGTTTGGTCCTGCTGTGATCCACCCTCCTGAGATGCCTGCCTCTGTCCACAGACCTGAGATGAGCAATCAAAGTAAACAGCTAAAATGGGGCTGTCTGGATTATTTCACTGCCTACCCTTCCCCTTGTCCAAAGTTACACAGGAATTTTGCGTTTGTGGGGAACGACTGAAGTCAGTTTGGCAAGTCCCATCTCAGCACCCTAGCTACATAGCTTTCTTTTTTCTGGAAGTCACTAGATGATGAGCACTTGATGGAGGGTGGGTGTTAAAATAAATTTAATGAAAAGTCCTTAAAAAAAGAGCAGACACTTCAGTGCATTGAACAAATAGACAGTCCTTGTATGTGGTGGCTACTGGTCTCCCTTTACCAGCCAGATCTCAACTGGTTCACTGAGGAGTATTTCCAGTGCGGCTCTACCCTGTGAAATTGTTATCAAAGGGAGTTTTGTGGAAAGACCTAGGGAAGGCAGAGGGCTGGAGAAAGCAAGACACAGTTAGTCCTTTTTGAAGAGAAGTCTAAAGAGCGTAGCACTCTTGAGAGCCTCGCTTGCAGGGTGAGGGTTTGAATCCATTGATTTCTTTTGTCCTGGTGTGCAGCTTCCACCATCATTGCTTCATCGCGCATGTCATACAATGAGAAAATCATCTGCGTGATCTTGCAAGTATGAAAGGGTTTGCCATGATGCATTTACATAATAAACTCTGTGCAGTCTCAGAGTGCATTGTACGTACAGGCAAGGAATGAGTGCCATCTACAGTAACACAATGCAGTACTAAAGGGTCCTCTGTAATTGTGGTCTTTACCAAATAGCGTGTCTGATGCCTTCTGCTGTAATGTACCCTCCTTGGTGAAAAATTAATGGTTTGTGCCAAATTCAACTCTCAGTTACATGGTTCAAATTGAAAAAACAACACTGGCTTCAGTGGAGTTATCCAGGATTCATCCCAGGGTTACTAAGAATAGATTTGATTTATGTAAATAGCTGGGTGTCAGGTATGCTCCAGTGCTAAACACTTTCTAAACACAGGGATAAGTAAGACCTTTTGATTTGAATAGGAAATACCTAGTGGGACTTTTTTTTTCACACATCCAAACCCTACTCAGAAAGAGGTAGGTGTAAATCACCAAGGAAGAAAGTTCATTTACCATTCCCTGAGAAAAAGAAAATGTTTTGGCCCTGACAAAAGCATCAGAGCAGCCAGCGGTATGTGAAGGGCTGGCCCTCCCTCCCACAGGCATTGGTCACAAGTAAAGCTGGTTGCTGCCTGCCACCCTCACAGCCAGTAGGTTCTGTCAGAGGAAGCCCAGCTTCATGGCAGGAATGTTCTTAGTAAAACAAGAGGGGCATTAGCAGAAGAAGACAAGGAAGTTTTCATGTACATTAGTTCACCATATGTTTGGCTCTAGACTACACTTTCAGACCTTTGTAACTCCTCATTTATTATTTTTAAGGCTAAAATCCTGGGAAACAGTGGTTTAAGATAGCTAGGGACCATAATAGTCAATGGTAAATCCTACCTACCAGAGACAGAGTAAATTATTTTTTCTTTCTTTCTTTCTTTCTTTCTTTCTTTCTTTCTTTCTTTCTTTCTTTCTTTCTTTCTTTCTTTCTTTCTT
>WTSP01007244.1:4839-19918 GCA_025331215.1 Actenoides lindsayi | reverse complement strand
TACCAAATAACATCTTATCTATCATAACTGACGGCTCCTTGCGTCTTATTCTCTCCCTGCGTGCCGTGCTGACGGGGATGGGGGGAGCAATAGGAGGGCTTGGTGGGCACCTGGTGCCGTGCCAGGGTCAACCCACCACACCATGGTAAACCAGACAGGCACCCTTGTCAAAATATCATCTGAGACAATTATTGCCTTTACATTCTGAGGCTGAGATCTGTGACATTAAGGGTCTGATTGCCTCTGAAACTTGGCAAGGAGGTAAGCACCTAATAGCCTTTGTGAAGCTTGACCATGGACAACTTCAGTGCAGAGTGGTGAGTTCTGGACAACTGTGAGGGACTTGTAAACCATTCCTTGGTATTATGAGCAATAACTGAAAGTGGGTCAGAAAGAAGCACACTTTTTGAGGACTGTGGTTGTGAAAAAGTTGGACATGACCAAGCAGTGAGCAGTAGATTTTAAGATAAAAAGTTCTTGTCAAAAAGTGGTGGGAGATTCAAGCAAAGCTGTCTGAGCAAGAAATCAGGAAGAAATCAGACTGCGACAAGCAAGATTTTCCAAAGCACTCTTTGTATCCAGATTACCTGCTGAGTATATTACCCTATCTATTTTTAGGTCCCATAGAGCAAAACATGCAATTCATGCACATTACTGGGTGCCTTCATCAGCTGAGGCCTCATGGCTGAGGCCTACTAATCATTACCTTATTTACACTATTTTGATAATGAGTTGCATTTCACTCCTGGAACCAGAGGTTGTGTTTGGAAGCATGTGTGATCATCTCATGAGAGCCATGAATTGAAGTAACCTCTGACATTTTGCAGATCCCTCAACTATTCAACATTTGCTTCTACTATGAAAATTAGAGCTAATTAAATATCTGGGCTTGATCCTGTGCAGTACTGTGCGCACTCAGTGCTCAGTGCCTCTAATGCAAGTTGAAAGCCCTCGGCACGTTACAGACCGAGGTCCTGCCTCTGACTCTTTTGCATGGCTTTACTTCCCCAGACGTGATTTTGGCATTTGAAAAGAATGGTATTCCTGTACAACATGTGTCTCAATTTGTAATGATATCCTCCGTGCAGTTGGCTTGTTTTTCCAAGTGTTTCTGAAACATTACTGTCTTAAATTCGAGCCAACCTACAATAACAAATTTAGAGGCAAAGAGGCTGAACTGCGTTCGTCAAGAAGATGCCTCCACTCTGCTGCACTCTGTCTTCCAGTCTGGGTTTGGGACTTTCAGGCCGTGTAATGTAGCCATCTTCTATGGAAACACACATTTAAAAAAAACATCAACAAAAAAAGCAACCAATACAAACAAACAAAAAAAAAAAACAACAAAAAAACCCCATACCAAACCGAAAAACAGCGTTCAGAGATTGGGTAGAGTGAAATAACTATCGAGTTCTGACCTCTCTGGAAAGATCTGCATCCCATCACTGGTTGATTGATATTAAAACCTATGGTTAGAGCAATTTTCAACTATTTATTTGGAGTCCAAGTGGTTAAATGTAAAACTTTGTGTTGCCTGCTTCTGCTCCAAATATTTGTAAGTTTTCATGAACCACTTGTGCTGCCACTTCTAAGTTGCTTATACAAAAGTAGGGAGGGAAAAAACTCTTTCCCACAGGAATTCTCCAATTGAGAGATGCTTGAACATGAATAGAAAAGATACATGATGAAACCACTGAAAACTTGAATTCTGACCCTAAATTTCAAAGATTAATTAAAATGCCAGTTCAGTTTTATTTGCAGCAGTTTACCAGTTATTGCTGAATGGTTATCTTGGTGATAAAAATATTGTTCCTGTTTTCTGGAGGTGGGAGAGAAGGTTGGAAATAGAGAAAATCTAAAACAACATTTGAGTCCAACACAGGTCCCTCAGCATTCATCCTCCTCCACACCATTACCCACACTTAATCTGCCTTTTTCTGGCTATTTAGCAGGTTTTATTGGAGATACCATGTTGGAGAAGAAAATTGAGAAGCACCTCTAGAATGGCCAAAATCCTAGTGGTTAGGGGCCACGGGAGGCTGCTGAAACTCAAGTTAAAGTTTCTGTTCTGATTCAGACAAAATTGGAGCCTTAAAGAAGGGTTATCACAGTGGTTGCCTGTTTTCAGGAAAGGAGAGTAGAAACTGTCTGGATTTGGTTTCCCTTCTGTTGTAGATTTCAAGTTTTGTATTTTTGTTTGCTTTGGTGTTTTTTTGCAAAAAGATCCTTGCAAAGTTTCCACTTTATCCCAGTACAGAATGGGAGAATTATTTGAAAATGTGGTGGTTGGTTTTGGGTTGTTTTTTTTTTTAGAAGGAAAATAGTATCTTCTGCTGGTGCGCGCTACAGCTGAGATTAGAAGTCCAGAACCGTGATGGCATTTTCCTCTTTGTGTGATTTGTGTACATACCTCAGAATGTCCCAAAATGTAAACCACAGCTCCCCAGTCAGTGAAAGCCTGGAGAAAGACAGTGCCATGGAGCTGGGCAGGAGGGCCTGGTTGACACTGGTTTTGTCTTTAGTTCACTTTGAAAGCAGAGTTTCACGAAATTGCTGAGCAATTGTTCTGTAAAAGAAATTTCTTTGAAATGGTGAAAAAGTATACAAAGAAAATATTTAGAGAGCTTCTAGGGAGATTGCCACTTTGAGAAATAGAAAGTGGTTTAGGTGGGAAGGAAGAAACTGAGCAAAGAAACCTGATAGTGGCACCTGTGCTGTAATCTGGGGAACTGAGCCCAAATGTTCATCTTTGCCTGCCAAGACACTGGTCTCCCCTGCCTTCCTCCAAAGTTGGTGGATAGAGAGGCTCTTCCCAGATGCATTTCAGAGCACTGAACAAAGTGCCTGCTCTGGAGTACCCCTGGGTGTCAGAAAGAGAATGAGGCCACTGGTCCCCCAGGTTAATGTTTGTGACCCCCTACCTCTCTTCTACCTGTACCACAAGGAGAGGAAAGGAGAAAGCAGTATGATTTGGTGGTGAGCTGCTTTTGCAAAAAGCTTGACAGTGATGGAAACATGAAGGAATAGAAATTTAAGATGCCGTGGCATGAGTTCCTGGTGGCAGCTGTTTTGCCCGGAAAAATCCAGACCTGAAGGGGAGAAGAAGGTGCCATGTCCCCTGGGTCTGCGCAGAGCAAGCTGCGCGGTGAAGTTGTGTTGCTGCTTTGTGATACACGGGAGGATGTGCAGCATCCAAGGCCATTCTCTCTAAGCATGTGACTACTTTTTGCTGAATTTAAGGAATCCTGTTTCAACTGTCTATGAAGAATAGCTGCATGCTTACCCAGGCTAAGACTGTACTCCTGTTTGGGTGGGGGGGGGGAGCACTGGCTTTATGGCAATGTATAATGGAGGGAAGAGACTCCTTCCTTTGCCTTATGCTGTATCCCTACCGTGGAGCCTGAGACCGGAACAAAGCAGTCAAGAGCAGATTGTGCTGTTAGATAGCTGGGTTGTGAACAATTGTCACTGTGTTTGAAAGAGGTAGAGAGGGCTTCATTTCTGTCTTGTTTTTCTTCCGCGAACTGGCTGCCTGGTAAATCCAGAAGCACAGACCCCACATCTTCTTGGTGGCTCTCAGAATCTCTTCCATAGTGATGATTCCTTTGCTCCCTCTTTTTAAGAGGTGATTTTCTCTTGGGGCATGCAGGAGCATGAAAGAGAGCCTAGAACTGTATTTCCATCATCTTGCTACGTAACAAGGGTATGGTGGCATACATCCCAGTTCCTAATTTCACTAGCTACTTTCAGGGTTCAATTTAACGTACATTGAATGAGTTTAGTGAGAGATGGTTCTAAATGTGCCAGCAAGCAGCCAAACATAGATGTAAACTGGTAAAATTTCCCCAAAGGCTTTTCTAGGAATTGATGAAAGGAAGCAGGAGTCAGCACACAAACAGACCTTCTGCTTTCCAGTTCATGTTTCTCCCTCAAGGTCCTTCCCTGACTACAAGGTGACTGTATAGAATTGGAAGCATGGCTTCTGGTGCATCCCTTCAACAATTAAGTCACAGAATTGGGGGTGACTAAGCTGTCCCTACCACTACTTCTGTCTAGGCATGAAAGGATGGCAAATCTCAAGCCTCTTCCCCAATGCATTTCTTAAAGTCACAATGTCTACTCAGATAACAGCTCACATTTCAGAAGGTGGGAGGGCTTCAGTTGCATACCTGACACAAAGCTAAGGATCCACAGCTTACAAGACCAGAGCAGAAGGAAAATGCCACCTTCAAAATCAAGCATTAGTGCTTAAGGATCCTGCGTGCTGTCCTATTCATGCTAAAGGCCTCCCTTGACTCTTGCAATGTGACATTCCTTCAGTTAGCTCATGGAAGGATAAATCATCAAGTATTCAAAGGGAAGGTTTTAATGAAGAAGCTTGAACTGCTTTAAGAATTGCTAAAAAAAAAAGAAATTAAAAAAAAAGAAATTACAGAACTATTACAAGTAACAGATGATTCCAGAGTGTTTCCAGGGCTGAGCTTGCTCCCATGCTGACTTTAGTTGCACTCTTGTGGTTTATCTTCAGAGCAGTTTCCCTGAGAAAATAACTGCAGTGCCTTTACTCTAGGGCCATGCATGTCCCAGATGAACTGTGCCTCTTTTAGCACATCAGCATTCATTGTCCGGGTGAATTAAGTGCTGTGCTAAATGATGGAAACTCTGCCATGCCAGCCCACATCAACGGTTGCCTCAGCCTTCCCCACCCAGTCTCTAATTTTTTCTGAACAATAAGATGTGAATCTGGAGACAGAAATGTTCAATGGAGCGCAGAATGAGGGGGAAGCAACCGTGGAAAAAACTGCGTGTGTCTGCGTGCGTACATGTGTCCAAAGTCATGTCAATGACATGGGTCCCTCTGAGGAGGTAGGACATGACTGAGGAGGGCACTGGGTAGAAGCAGCTATTTCTGGTGGCTATCACTACCAGCAGGAGCATGCTGCCAGTGTGGCCACACTTGGCTCAGGGGGCAGCGCAGGGAGCAGATATGCAGGGATCGGCACTTGGGTATAGGGGAGCAGGAAAAAAAAATGCCTCTGCAGCTGAGCTACCCAGCTCCTCAGCATGGAGAATGAGTGGAGCAAGGAGCACTTCTAGCAATTGTCTCTACCAAGCAGGGCCAAGTTTTCCACTACACCAGTCCCGGGGGCTGTGCAGGCTGAAGGACTGTAGATCTGCAGCAGCACCTGGGAAGAGCTGGCTATCTGCAGAAAGGGAGGAGGGAAGCTTGCTGGGGGGGCTTTACCCTAGCTGCAAAACTGTCCTGCCAAGTTCCAACTCCGTGTTGTTCTGAGCAAGGATTAAATCCTTGTGTGTCCAAAAACCAAAGAGGAAGGTCTGTGTTGGTGCAGCCTGTTTCATAGCTGCCCATTGGTTAGGTTATGACCAACAGCCACAGAGAGCCTCAGTGTGGCTCTCACTGTTTAGGTAAGCACTGCATCACTATCTCAGCCCACATAAGATGAAACTCCAAGTTACCTGCTTGATACGGGTCATCATCCAGTTGAGTTATTCTCCTATTTCCCCGCTGCACTGATAGGAGGGCAGAAATGAACCTTCCTATTTGTTCTCCGTCTGTCATCTTCTCCATGCTGCCTCCTGGGGTTGGAATTACAGCCCACCTCTTACTCTTAGGTGATCTTCCAACCCAGGATTAGACCAGCTTTTGCTTAGCTTTGGAAAACCCAGTGAGCTTACCTCAGTGCAAGTCATACAAGATCAACTCCATGGCTTTATGCATATGAAGATTTTTCTTTTATGGCTGACACAATTTTTCTATCTGATCAGCAGTATTTGATGTGTGTTGAGGGCAAGTTCGGCTGGGGTGAAGAACATACGTTGCTCTCCTAAAAAGTAATTTTTTTGGGTGTGGGGGAGATATAAATAGCCAACTTTATTGTGTTAGTCCATGCACGCTAGTGGTGGCACAAGGTGTATAACATCTAACTGTGATGTGGTGATGACTGGTGTGTTCTCATTTCTTTATAAAACTTTTCATGCTATGCCTGATACTGATTTTAATTATGTCACTTGATCACTACAAAGATTAATTCATCAAATGCAGTTACTGCCATATGAGCCAATCAACAGGGAAGATCCTTCTCTCCAATCTACTTGCTCTGTTATACTCTGTCTATCTGCAGTAGGGGAAAATAGGACTTAAAAAGCTAAATGACTGCTCCAGGCAGAAAGCATCAAGAGCTAGTGAACTTCTTTATGCCTTCCCTCTCAAATCACTTATCAGCCTACTCTATGCCATGCCATTTGAGACTGATTAGTGAGGGATGGAAATTCATTTCTGTTGATGTATGGTAAGAGAGGAGCAGACAAAATACCTAAAGTGCAGAGTGAGGTTTCATGCAGACGTTACAGGTTTTATTTTCTCTGCTTCTCTTTTTAGGTAATCTCAGAGCGAGATTTCAAGCCAAAAAGTGACAGAAAGCAGTTGTGTACTTTATGGGGAATACTTAGTAGGTGGATGCATCCCATTTCTCAGTCTAGTTCTTGTCCACTGCTCTCTGTACACACAAAGCTGCTCATCCTGCTGGGCACATTGCCTAAAAGCCCAAATGTTACTCCTTAACCTAGATATAGCGGTCTTTGTGCTCTGGGAGCTTACGCTGGTCAACATATTCAATGTGCCTTCTAGTCTCTTCTTTGAGAAGGATGGAGGTTTGGCAGGGGGATATGAGCACAGTGATGAGAGGGATCACAGGGGAGCCACTGTGAAGGGGAGATTGTAGAGCAGACTGAGAGGCAAAATGTGACCCAGCACCAGAATTCAGGATGATAAGTACTTCAGAGTTTCAGTCTGGATCTTCAGGGGACAGCAAATCTCATCCAAGGAGACAGAGTCCAAAGCACACTTTGTAGAGAGAGAGGACAGTTCCTGCTAGGCAGTCTACACGGTCAACTGACAAGGAAAGCAGAAGCAAATGAGGCCATGGTGTATTACCCAGTATTCCCTAGATAAAGCATCAGGAGTTTATAACCACTGGGGTGTTGTGAGTTGCATTAGATTGATGAGAAGGTGATTTGGCTTTTCAAAAATGTGTTTCCAAAGATTTTTGTGACCTTGGCCTTCACCACTGCCAAAGCTCACCTTATTTTAGGGGAGTTATCATGCAGCTTTCTGAAGGCCTCATATCAATAAAGCTCCAGTATTGTTCACCCACTGAAAACATTGGTGGGCTTCACAAGGGGGTTGTCTGCATGAGTCCTATGGGATGCATCCCTTTTGTGTCCTAAAAAATGAGAAAAGAAAGAAGACAAAAGGAGTTAGAACATCTGGTCAGATAAGAGGAGAGAAATGGACCTGGAAATAAGGACCAGGATATAAAAAAGGAACAACTGGTAAGTTAAATTCTTTGCCCAGTTCTGTGATTGGCTCTGTCAGGATCTGGAGGGTTTTGTTCTCGTCTCACATACGGTCTGTGGAAATGTATGCCTTTGATACCGAATATATCAGATCTTGGTAGCAGTTTACCTCAGTGAGAGTAATAATGCCCAGTTCTGCTCTGGGTCCTAAAATGTCTTTATTTGAATTCTGTTTGTCATGCTAGGCAGTGTCAGTCACCACGCTTTGCTGCTGGGGACCACCTGTTGCTGTAGCTGCTATGGTGGTGGTACAAGACAGGTTGTTGATCATTCCAAGAAAACACCAAGGAGGCTGTGGGGGACTCCAGCCTGACCTCCCTCATAGCAGCTCAGTTTTGCTGCATTGAGCATAGAACTCTCCTTTGTATGATTACAGATTTGAGGAAAGGCCTAGAGGGGCATCTTCGGTTTGTATGCATAGCACAGATAGTACCTACAGAGCTAGCTCTGGTAATGGGAGATGTGTATTTACGTGAGAGTGGATCTGTTCTCAGGGTACTGTCCCAATTTCTCTTTGAGACCAGTCAGCCCAGTGGAGCTGCACACTAGCCTGTGCAGTGAGGTGTGTCTGGAAAGCCCTGGCTCATGGAGTATTCCCTGTCCTATCCTCATCCCAGGTGCTGGGGCATCCTGGTCCGAATGTTTCTCCTTCTCTGACTCCACTTCCCCTCCTGTGCTGTGCAGAGAGCAATACATCCCAGCTCTGTAAAGCACACTGAGATCAAGGGGTGAAGGGTACTGTACACTTGCAAAGTATCATTATTCACCCGTACTTTCGTAGGATGAAAGGCACTCTATGAAACCCAGAGAATGAACTATTATTATATTGGTTTCCAGCTTTTTATCACAGGAATCTCTCCATCTTCCCCTGCAGCAACCTCAGAGGCTGTGTGTACCAGCAGCCTTTGTGGCATGAGAGGCAGCCGAGGCCTAATCAGTGGGCTTGTGTCTCAGCCTGGCTGTCCACCCAGCATGAAGCTGTGTGTGATGTGAGCTCGGGCAGTGCCCAGCCTGCCTGTGATGAGTCTCCTGCCACTTGCACTGACCATCTCTGCTTGTCTGCTTTGCAGGAACGGTCACCGACAGGGTACCTTGTGTGGAGAAAGGGAGCAGAGCAAACCACAGTCACTCCACTGAATGACACCAGCTGGTCCGCTCACCACCCCTTCTGGCTAAAAGTCCAGCAAAGAAAGCAGCTTCCTGTCATGAAGCCCCTCTGAGGAAGCCTCGGTCCCACGGGTGCCTTTGACCCAGATGACAGCACATCATGGACCCACAGTGTGCTCAGCATTCCTGCAACCACCCCTCTTCTCCTCCAAGGAACGCTTTTTCCTCTTGGTTTCATACTGGGGGGGATTTTTCACCCTGGTTTCAAAAACCACACGGACCAACATAGGTACTTTTCCCTCTCTGACTTCAAAGTTCAGATATTTGAGACTGGACAATGATACGGATTATTTTTTTTTTTTTTCCTTTGAAAAACTGCTGTGGTTTTGCTGCTACACTAAGAATCGTGATTTGCATTGTATGGTTTTGGACCTATTCAAGTTTTGATGGGGGAAAGGGGTAATACTGGAGTAGCAACGCTTCAGAGTCGTCTCTGTCCTACCCATGATGCACTTTTAAATGAAGAGTTAGAATATTTTATTGGCTAATATACTTTCCTTGTTATTTTTACAAAGGCCACCTTTATCCTTTCTAATGCCATATTTTCAGTGTTACACTTTTATGGCTTTTAATTTTTGATTTGACAGATGTAAGAAGCAGCATGAATAGTTTATACTGTGGTTTTTCAGAGACTGAATGCCAAGAGAACTCAGTAAATGTTTATTCTTCTCAGCTTTCTCTTTAAATTCCCCTAAATAGCGCCCCATTTGGGAACAGAGCAAGAGTGTTGAACTAAAGACCAAAATTCCCTCAAGGTGTAAAATAATCTGAGGGGAATATTTGCTGGGCGTCACGAAAGACTTGGATGAAATTTCAACCCTGATGGTTTTCAGTGATCCAGGAAGGCAGTGAGACAATCTCTCCATATGCATAGCCCTTTCATGATAATTAGAATGGTATGGACAAACCAATGAAAACAAGGGTAAAGTGAGAAAGATCCCCCATGATTCTGTTTCACTGTTTGCTTTCTCCTGTCATGGTTAAGAGAAATGTGCAATTCGATCCTCAATCAGTGGGTGGAGGATAACAGGGTAGAATTTACTTGTGTGCACTTGTACAGTTGTAGCCAAGAGTCCAAAAGTACACTAGAGCATGTTATACTGGCACTGAATTGGTAAGAGAGTCGTGGAGTATCCCATTCTGACAAACACAATAAAAAAATTTAAAAAAAAAAGAAAAAAAAAAAAAAGAAAAAAGAAAAGAAAAAAAACACAACAAAACCACAAAAACCCCACAAAAAAAATCAAAAACAAACAAACAAACAAAAATTTCAGATCACCTTGTGATTCAGTGTAACTGTTTACTAACTCGAATAAAGCAATTGTTCACTCTCGAGTGTTCAGAGTACACCTTTTCTATAAGGCTGCTGTGGGGAAGTGTGGAGCAGTTTGCAGGAGCAGTGTCTCTGCCTGTGTCGGTGGTGTTGGGAGCAGGGTAGCAGTCAGTTGAACCAGAGCCTTGTAGTGATGGTGCACTATGAGCACTATGTATATACTGTATTTCTATATTTTCCTTTGTACAGATTCACTTAAGTCAAGCTACTGTTTTACAGGTGCTCCTTATTTATTAGAGCTGTGAAAGCTTGGAAAACACACCGGGCGAGTAAGCTCGCTTTTTAAAAAAAAAAACAAAAAACCAACAAAAAAACAGAAAAGGGGGGGAAATCCAACAGCTCCCAAGTCTAGGGAGAGAGCTCAAAGAGATACTAATGAAACATCTTCAAGAGAGCAAGAATCTGAAGCACCCTCAGTGTGCTCTGCTTTCCTTTTGGGCTTGCAATGCTTTTCTCTCTCCCTGACTGGTGTCAGATTTATTAAAACAAAATAAATCTCCAAGAAAAGAAAAAATGCACTTAAATGTGCTGTTGTTTTATTATTATTTTTTCCTTTTTGTGCATGCAGTTATTTGTTCCTCTACTTGCCTGGTCACAGACCAAACAAAACTCTGTCTGAAGTCTTGGAAAAAATATGTGTAAGTGTTCTTGAAGTCTGTATCTATGGCCCTTCCATTTTTGTGCCTCCCTTGCCACTCCTCATTTTCTGCAGTGTTTAAAGCATGGCAGGAGGGAAAAAAAAAAACAGTTATCACAGTGCAGTTAGGTCCTAATCTTAGAGAAGATCCCCAAACGGTTGCACTGGCTGCAGCTTCCTTCATTTCAAGGGGATCTGTGCAAGTGCAGTTTGCTTATGCTGTATATGGAGCGTGTTCTGCCTGCCTTTTATAAGGGCAAAATTTTTCCATGCCTGAACTCCCTCCAAAATCAAGTCTAGGTTCTTCAAAGTACCAAACTCCTCCCAAGTGCCCCCAAAACTCTACAACAGCAAGAGATTTGCAGGCCCTGAGCTATCTCGCGCAATAACGTCTGCTTCTCAGCTCTTGGCCAGCGCAGCCAGTGCTCCTGATGGAGGGGTTTGAATTGTCCAGTGAGCTCTGTAACGATTTGACTGATTTCATTAACTAGCCACGTAAGGCAAACAACAGCAGCATAAGCATGCCTGCTTGGAAGGGCACATACAGCAAAGCTTGTCTCCCTAGTAAACAGCTTGCTGCATCTCTATTTATTCATCTGAACTTGGCTGTAAAATGAAGGCCGTGTGTATTGATTTTGCTTTTGTCAATGGTCCAGAATTGTTAGCACACATTTTCACTCTTCTGAAAAACAACAGACTCTTTAGAGAAATCTTTCTCTCTTGTGAACTGCTTTTTCCAGAAACGGAATCAGCTTGTCAAAAATCATCAGGACAGCAGAGGTAGAGAAAGCGATCTAGGCTGAAACTGGCTTCGCGCATTTCCAATGATCACAAACTTACCTTAGCTTTCCTGAAAATTTGCCCACCTTACACTTTCTCAACAACTTACCCCAAAATTTGGAATCTGAACAACTGCTTTGGACAGTTGAATCAGTTCATTGTTTGCTTTTTAAAAAACATATCCAGCTGCATATCTGGGGAGAAATATCCACACATAAACCTTCAGCAAAATGTAGACCAAATGGTACAATACATTATGCAAAAGAAACCTGCTTTACTTTTTGAGGCCAAATCCATCCCTTGTATGATGCCAACAAAATTAATGGAATTACACCAAGAATGTAAGAAGGTCCTTTGCAATTAACGGGAACCCAGCAAAGGCTTGCAGAACGGTGCTCGCTCACTGCTGACATTATTTATTATGCACTAAGGCCTAATAGTCAAGCCAAGCTCCTTCCTGGAGAACTCGCCATCAAAGAGCCAGACGTAGAAAAACCTGATGCACTGGGAGATACAGAGGAAGGTTCCTGTGTGCAACAGCAACCACTTGCACGTGTAGGGTTTTGAGATGCAGAGACTCTCTTCATGAGCAGAGAGAGGCAGCTTTGCTTCGGATCTCTACGCAGCCAACCCTGCATGCATCCCTTCGCACTGATGGGGCAGAGGGGGAGTTTGATGTGATCAAGCTGCACAGGTCCTTCTGCTGGCATGAAATTCCTGCTGTCAGCAAGAATTTTGCCCTTGTGATAAGAGGGGGTCAGCGTGCTGCAAACACTCTGCATTAATTTCCTCCTGTGTTGTCTTAGATGGTTTTGAGGGCTTTATTTTTTTCAGAACTGCTACATGCGTCAGTATTTGAGTGGCCCAATTCTCTGAATAAGAAGGTCCCTCAAAATGAAAACATTTCCTGCTTTTTCCGTGCTAAATGATAGAAATAAATTTCCTTTGTTCAAATACGTGCTGCACGCCAAATTTGCAAGGATGCTTATCCAAGTGAGATATCCCATTCTGAGGTCCATATTTGGACACCCAAATCAACACTCAGCCAAACACATGCATGAGGCATTTCAGTGCCATTTGGAGTGTCCATATATAGAACTGGATGCCCTAACTTCTTTGCCTTTGTTTTAAAAATAGGCCTGGAATATGTAAAGGCATCATTTAATAACAACTATGACAAACATTCTGTGCTGGAACTACGAACAAATTTGTTGGTGCTGTTACAGGTCAATTCCCCTGGATCCACTCTGGATTTACAGAGGTATAACTCAGAAAAGAGATGGCCCCTTAAGTTGCTTTGTCTTCCACTCCCACCCAAAGCTTGACTTGATGTTTGGGATCCATGAGTTAGGGAACGTTGTACTCAGGCAGTATCCACACACATACGTGCAGCAGAGGGAGAGAAAGAGACAGGAACTAAGTGGCACCTGCTTTGCATTGAACATAACTGCTCAAATGTCTTAAAATGTGTAGAACAGCTTTACATGGGCCTGCACACATTCTGCTTGTCATTTATGTCATACTGGACAAAGAAATACAATGCTACCTTGAGCAACCTTGGAATACAAAGCATAAGATACACGAGCAAAACACACAGAGCTGTGAAAAGTACAGCTGAACTGCAGCTCCTGGCTGTTTTTTTTCCAGCAATGGTGGGAGCATGGCCTCTCGGAGGTGCAGTGGACGCTGGCTGCAGGGCACTGAAGCACCTCCAAGGGAGACAAGGTGTCTAACACAGGGATGCTTCTCAGCCTGTCACATTGACCGGTCAAAATCTGTTGGGACTTCTGTGACATTGTGAGGAACTGACCCAGCCATGAAGCAAAAAAAGAAAGAGTCACTTGGGTTGCTGACAGTCTCTTTTCTAAAAGATTTTCCCTGGTATCTAAAGCATCACCTATCTACTGGAGCAGGTGAGTGTCCCAGCCACTTCACCTGCTGCTTTACTGAAATAGCTTTCCAAGGACATATATGACACAGAGAGGCAGCCAGGTTCACTGACCTTTCCTCACAAATGATGCAAGCATCTAAAAGTTGTGTGTCCCTACATCAAAGGCCCTGGGACCTGGCTGCCATGGGAGAAGGGGCAGCCTTGCCTGCACCTGCATGGGCCTTGTTGGCATCCAGGCAGACCATGCTGCAGGTGGGATGCTGCCCAAACTGGGAGGAAAAGCTTGGTTATTATTAGAGCCATAGAATCATCTATGTTAGAAAAGACCTTCAAGGCCATAGAGTCCAACCAATAACCCTACTCTACATTTCCACTGCTAAACCATGTCCCTAAGCACCACATCTACACAACTTTTAAACACAGCCAGGGATGGTGATTCAATCACTTGTCTAGGCAGCCTGTTTCAATTAGTCAGTAAGATAACTGAATACAGAGATGTGCTGCATTTCCTATCTCTCAGCAGGTCTCCTTTTTCTCTGAAGGACCTTTATGGACCTATTTGGTAAAAAAGAAAGGCTTGAGGAAGAAGTAATGCTGTCTGTTTTTCCAGAAAAGCATTGTGGTTAGGGGGTGTGCTGAGAGGCTGGGATACTCAGCTTCACTCCCCTTCTTTACCTGAAGGAACTGAATCCACATAGGCCCACGGAAACATGGTGTTGAGAGAGGGTCTTACCGCTTCCAGTGTCCCAGGCCAGGATCAATGAGATATAATCTCTCCTGGCCTGCCCACTGGGACATGAGCTATGCTAAGAAAGGCAGGAGAGATGCTCTGTACTCTTCATGGAAGAGACAGGCACAAATAGGACATCTTCAGGGCCAGGAAGAGGATGCATAGCCCTCGAGTTAGCACTTGAGGCTCTCTCCTGGAACAAGGGTGTCTGCTTCTGCTCCTAGAATGGCTTCACAGTTGCTGCAGTGAACACTGACCCATTATAGAGTCCATCTCTGAAGCAAAGGGGGCCTTCCCTCAGCCAGCTCTCGGGTTCCACCTCAGTGTGTTGCAGCCCTGCAGCCCTCCACGGTGCCAGTGCTCCCATCAGAGCAGGACAGGGAGGACAGGCAACCGAAGATGTCCCAGTGCTGGTGGCATCACCTGGCCAGCTTTACAGCAGGGGAGCATGCCAGGCTGGTCAGGATCGCACCAGCAGGCCTGCCCCACATGTGCTGTGTGATACTAGGCATTCGCACAACCTGCCCTCTCCTTCCGGAGCCCCTCAGGATGCCTCAGTTCTTGCTAAGGGTGATCAGTTTATTGCCTCCCAATCACTAGTGTGGTCTTTGGTATGACAGGCATTACCACATATGTGAAATGTCGTGTTCTGGGGACACACCACATGACATGACTCCAGGGCAGCCCACTATTTAGCTTGCAGGTATCCTAAGCACAAGCCTAAGGAGGCTCCCTGGCACTGAAGCACGGCTGGATGCTGGGGAAAGCTGGCTGCCGCCCACCCACGAGAGAGGTCCGGCGAGATGATTTACGGGCAGGGTCAGGTAGAGGAGCTGACACAAGTGGGTCAGAGAGGATAGGTGCCAGCCCACAGGCTTATTGTCAGTCGACATCCAGGGAACGGGGCGGGAAGGGGAGGGGGGGGGGGTGTGAGTTGAATTCCTTAATAACGTGAATTATAAAATCATTTCCTGTGTTAGGGGTTAGGAAAGAGAGCGAAGGACCCGGAGATCTTCCAAACAGAAAACAGCTTTTGTTAAGGCTTTTGGCCTAAGGAGTTTGGGGGGGGGGGGGGGGGGGGGGGGGGGGGGGGGGGGGGGGGGGGAACGTGGGGGCGACTTTGGTGGGGCGAGCCTCCGCTCCTGTTTTTTTTTTCGCCTTTTTCTT
>WTSP01007240.1:0-14730 GCA_025331215.1 Actenoides lindsayi | reverse complement strand
GGCAGCCCTGTCCAGGGCACTGTCCCCTCACCGCCCGGTGAGCCCCGGCACCCGCTGGCCCCCGGTGCTCCGGTGGCAGCCCCGGCTCTGCAACCCCGGTACCCCAGTAACTGCCCCCGGCACCTTCCTAATCCCCCTAAACTGCCGTAGCCCTGCACCTCCAGGCAGTGCCCCTGGTACCCCAGTAGCTGCCTCCAATACCCTCTTAACTCCTCCTGGTACTCCAGTAACTGCCATGGTGCCCTCTCCTCCCCAGACCCCTCGTAACTGCCCCCATGCCCTCCTACCCCCTCTGTACTACAGTAGCTGCCTCAGCTCTTCATCCTCATCACGGCCCACAGTACCTGCTCCCACAGGCTTGTACCCCTCCTTGTATCCCAGTAACTGCCTCAGTACCCTCTTACCTTTCCATGTGCTACAGTAACTGCCTCGGCTCTGCACCCCCAGTAACTGCCCCTGTACCCTTACACCCCCCATGTACCCCAGCATCTGCCCCCTAGTAACCCCTAACTCACCGAAGTACCCCAATAACTACCCCAGCACTGTCCCCCCAGGCACTGCCCCCAGAATGCCAGTAGGTGCCTCCAGTACCCTCCTAATCCCCCCCATGTACGCTGGTGCCCCAGTAACTGCCCCCTGAGCCCCACCACTCCCCAGTTGTTACCCTGCCCTGCACCCCAGCATGGTCCCGTGCCCCACAGCCACCCCAGTGGGTCCCGCAGGTGCTGCCGAGCACGGAGGAGATGGTGGAGCTGTACCGGGAGCTGAGCCAGCACCCAGGGCTCAGCACCGCCTGCCTTGGCCCCGATGTAACCACCCAGTATGGGGGCAAGTACTGCAGCCTCTACACCGGTATGGAGATGGGGTGGCTCCCTGGGAAGGCCAGGGGTGTCTGGGGGGCCTTTGCCTGCCCGGCAGGGATGCAGTGCAAGTCCTCACCACACTCCTCCTCGCAGAGTGGTCACAGCGGGACCTGGCGCGGGCTGAGAACATAAAGTTCTGCCGCCAGTACCTGATCTTCCACGACGGGGCCTCCGTTGTCTACTCAGGACCCGCTGGCACCTGCTCCGAGATCAAGGATGAGTGAGTTCCATCTCATCCCATCCTCCTCTCTGGTGGCCCCTCAGGGTGCTGATGGCAGGGAGCTGACAGGCACCCACCCACCTGCAGGCTGCTGAGCCGGGAGTCCCCCAGTGGAGTGCTGAAGGCTGTTCTGCGCAAGATCCCTGGCAAGGAGAAGGAGAAGGAGAAGCAGTTTCTGGAGGTGAGGAGGGGGCTGGGGCAGGGAAATCCAAGCTGGGAATTTGGGCTAGATGCATGCTGTGGCTCGGAGCCATCCCGGCGTCTCTACCCCCAGATCTGGGATCAGAACCGCAAGGTGAAGAGCATCGATCTGACAGCGCTGGACAAACATGGCATCATCTACGACGATGGTGAGGGACCAGGGGATGTGGGGGGATGTAAGGTCCTGGGGGGACCTGGTGGCTAGTGCCTGACCCACCCCTGCAGACCAGTTTGGCTGCCTGGCCTGGTCTCAGTCAGAGACCCACCTGCTCTATGTGGCGGAGAAGAAGCGTCCCAAGGCCGAGTCCTTCTTCCAGAGCAAAGCCCCTGAGCTGGGCACCTCTGAAGAGGACACAGAACACCCCAAGAAGGATGTGCCCCTCAAGGTAGGGTCCTCTTGCCCCAGAGCAGGCAGGGACCTGTGGGGCAACCGTAAGGCTGATGGGGTTGTGCTGCAGGGTGAGCAGTTTGTGTACCGTGAGGACTGGGGGGAGACACTGAGCACCCGCAGTGTACCCGTCCTCTGTGTCCTGGACATCGAGGGCAACAGCATCTCAGTGCTGGAGGGCATCCCAGAGCACCTCTCTCCTGGACAGGTGAGAATAGGGAGCCCCAGGGACTGCAGAAGGGAGGTTTTGGGGGCCAGTGGCCAGCTAATATGCTCACCCCTCCTTTCCATTCAGGCTTTCTGGTCCCCTGATGATACTGGTGTGGTGTTTGTGGGCTGGTGGCACGAGCCTTTCCGCCTGGGCCTGCGACACTGCACCAACCGCCGGTGAGTCCCTGCGGGGCACCCAGCCCCTGCAGCTGGGACACCGGGCCCCGCAGTGACACCCTTCTCTGCCGGCAGGTCAGCGCTTTTCTACGTGGACCTGACAGGCGGGAGATGCGGTGAGTGACGTGTGCCCATAGGCAGCCGGCACCACAGCTCCCCACAGCCCCTTATTGTCCCCTCGTGCCCGTGCAGAGCTGCTCTCCGAGGACACCAGGGCTGTGTGGTCCCCACGGCTCAGCCCCAATCGCTGCCACATCGTCTACCTGGAGAACGAGGCCCTGGGCCCCCACCAGCAGTGCAGCCGCCTTCGCATGGTGAGCAGCAGCAGGGGGGCACCCACGCTGGGGCAAGGGCCAGGAGGAGGATGGTGGTGCCCCCTCCCTGGGATGCAGTGAGGGTGGGCAGGCTGACACCCTGCAAAACTCATCCCATCTCATGGTTCCTGCAGTATGACTGGTGCACCAAGCAAACCAGCACGGTGCTGGAGGTTGTGCCGCGGCAGGTGTGGGGTGAGTACAGCCCTGGGGGTAGTGGAGGGGAGGGCACGTGGGGGTGCTGAGCACCACTGCTCTCATTACAGGTGCCTTCCCGGGCATCTACTGCGGCGCTCTGCCGGGGTTGTGTTGGGCAGCTGACAGCCGCAGGCTGGTACTGGACACAGCTCAGCGCAGCCAGCAGGTGAGGGCTGCTGTGCCAGGAGGGCACAGGGACGTGCAGGGGGGATGGGCCACATCAGGGCTCCACTGGACTCTGCCCTGCTGCTCCTAGGATGTGTTTGTGGTGGACACGGTGACGGGCACCACGACCTCGCTGACGGCTGGTGAGCGCCAGGCCAATGGTGAGACTGGGGAGGGTGTCACGCGTGCAGGTCTGACCCTCCCCCTCCTGCGCAGATGCCCCCCAGGGATGCTGGTCTGTTCTCACCATCGACCGGGACCTCTTGGTGGCCAGGTTCTCCACCCCAAACTGCCCACCCACACTGGTAAGGTGACTCCCCCCTCCCCAGCACCCACTAGCCCCTTGACACCAGCACCGACCGCTTCTCTCTGCACAGAGAGTGGCCATTTTGCCTGAGGCCGGCCGGGAGGCACGGGCACAGTGGGTCTGCCTGCAGGACACACCCCCTGTGCCTGGCATCAGCTGGGGCATCCGCACCCTGCGGCCCCCACCAGAGCAGGAGCACCCCCAATATGGTGAGTGCCTGGTGAGGGGGCAGGCCAAGCTCTGCCACCTCCACCGAGCTCTGACACGCCTCACTCCGCTTCTGCAGGGGGCCTGGACTTTGATGCTATCCTGCTGCGCCCAAGCAAGGGCACTGCTGCACAGAAGCCCCCTCTGGTAGTGATGCCCCATGGTAAGAGTTGGGGAGGGGCCCACACCTGCAGGTCTGAGCCCCCATCCTCCCCAAATGCCCCCCAGGGAAGCTGGTCAGTCTTCACCATTGACCAGGACTTCTCGGTGTCTCTGGCCAGGCAGTATCACCCTCCTTTGCCTTTGCCTTTCACAGGGGGTCCTCATTCCGTCTTCACAGCTGGGTGGATGCTGTACCCGGCAGCGCTTTGCCGCATAGGCTTCGCCGTGCTGCTGGGTGAGTGATACCAGGGTGCTTGGGCACTGCTGGGTGGCATGGTGCCTGCGGTGGAGCCAGGACAGAGGGATGAAGGGTTCTGACACTGCCTCCCTGTGCCCCCAGTGAATTACCGTGGCTCACTGGGCTTCGGACAGGACAACGTGGCCTCCCTGCCAGGCAATGTGGGCGTGCAGGATGTGCATGATGTGCAGGTATAGCCCCAGCACGTGGTCCTGGGGCACCCTATATGCCTGTGGGTACCCCCAAGGAGGGAAAGCAGGGCTGCCTGCCTCAGTGAGTGTCCCTTGTGGTGGCAGCTCTGCGTGGAGCGAGTACTGCAGGAGGAGTCACTGGATGCTGGTCGGGTGGCACTGGTGGGTGGCTCGCACGGGGGCTTCCTGGCATGCCACCTCATTGGCCAGTTCCCCGACACCTACCACGCCTGCGTGGTCCGCAACCCCGTGGTGAACATTGCCTCCATGGTGACCACCACCGACATCCCTGACTGGTGAGTATTGCTGCCCCCAGCCGCCGCCATCCCAGCCCTACCTGTGCCACCATCCCTCTCATCCGCAGGTGCCTGACGGAGACGGGGCTGCCCTACGTGTCCCACGCCCTGCCAGACCCGTCCCAGTGGTCTGAGATGTTGCACAAGTCACCTATGCGCTATGTTGACCGGGTACGTCCCTGTTCCCATCCCTGTCCCCATCCCTGCTGGCAGTGCCAGCACTGAGGCTGTGCCGCTTCCCCAGGTCCGTGCGCCCGTGCTGCTGATGCTGGGGGAGGATGACCTGCGCGTGCCTCCCAAGCAGGGGCTGGAGTATTATCGTGCCCTTAAGGCCCAGGGGATCCCCACACGGTGAGCAGGGTGCTGAGTGCCAGGGTGAGGTGGTACAGGCACGGCGCTAACCCCTCTCTCCTCTTATCTCCTGTCTAGGCTGCTCTGGTACCCAGGGAACAACCACGCACTGGCCGGCGTTGAAGCCGAAGCTGACGGCTTCATGAACATGGCGCTGTGGCTGCTCAAGCACCTGTGGTGCTAACGGCCCCCCCGATGCTGCTGCCCTCCAATAAACACGTAGCTCAGCACCCCAGCATCTGTGGTGGTGGTGCCAGCACCAGCATTGCCTCTGCTCTAGGTGCCCCGAGAGCCACTGGACCCTTCTCCCACACAGCTTGGCCTTTGTGCCACCGGGGCTGCCACGGCAGAGGCGGAGTCCCGCCCAGCCGCCGCGGGCAGCGCAGGCCAGCTGGAGGGCTGGCACTGGCTGGGCTGCTCGCGCACCCCTTGGCACCCTGCCCGCTGCTGAGCGGCAGGCGCCAGCAGCCCAGGACAGGAGAGGCAGGCCTAATGGCATCGGAGACCAAGTGGGGCACGGAGGTGGGCAAGGGGTCTGGGGGGTGCTGCATGGGTGGGCACCGCCCCATTTTGGGGGTGGGTATGGGCAGAGGGGTGAGCTCGCCCCAAGCCAGCGTGCCTTTTCCGCCACCCAGGCGGCCGGCAGCCCTGCCGCCTGCTACCGGGAGCTGAGCCAGTTCCCTGCCATCACCCGTGCCGCCCTTGGGGCCACCGATGGGGGACAGACCTTCCTGCTCTACACCGGTGAGTCGCAGGCTCAGCCACCCCAGAGCTTTTTTACCATGGGGCTGGTGTGGGTGGGTGCTGACGGTCCCCTCCTGCAGAGTGCAGCCGCCCTGACCTGTCCCACCACCGGCTCCTGCGCTTCAGCCGCCACTACAGCCTGCGGCATACGGGCGATGGCGGCCTTGCCGTCAGCCAGGCAGCGCTCAGCGCCAAGATCCACAACCAGTATGGCACCGATGGGCTACCGGTGGGGGTGGTGTGACCAATGCCTGTGGCATGGCTGGTGCCTGTGACGTGGCCAGTGCCCACAGTGTGCCACCCACCGCAGCCTCCTTCCCTCCCCTCTGCAGGCTCCTCAGCCAGGACTCGCCCACCGGGCAGCACCGGGCAGTGCTCAGCCGCTGCCAGCAGCAGGGCCACGAGCTGCTGGAGGTAATGCAGGCTGCCATGGCGGGCTCACTGGGATGGCTGGAGTGCCAGTGGTAGGCACCACAGCCATGGTGTGCCCATGCTGAACCCTGGCCCTCCAGGTGTGGGGCAGTGGTGGGTGCAGCCACAGCGTGGACCTCACAGCACTGGGGAAGCATGGGGAGATCTACACAGAGGGTAGGGTCCCTGCCCCATGCCCCCTGCCTGCAACACAAGCACAGCTGCTGGCCCCAGTACCTGGCTGTGCCTGCACCAGGCTGGGCTTTGGCACCCTCTTACCATGTCAGGGCCCTTCGCCTGTCTGGCCTGGTCCCACTCGGAGACACGGCTTCTCTATGTGGCTGAGAAGAGCCGACCCAAAGCACGGGCCCCCTGCCCCTGGGATGTGCCAGGAGCAGCCAGGCCGGTGGAGGAGGATGAGGAGGTGGGTGTTATGTGCCCCTTGACTGTGTGATGCACTCCATGAGCGTGCTGTGTGCCCCACGAGCACACTGTGCACCCCCTAAGAGTGCCATGCACCACCTGAGCTTGCCATGCACAGAGCCCCATGTATGGGGCCGCTGGTCATGGGTGTGATGGGGCTGTGCCACAGGGTGAGCAGTTCGTGTACCACGAGGACTGGGGGGAGGCACTGAGCACCCGCAGCATACCCATTATCTGCATCCTGGACCTGGAGGGCAGCAGCCTCACTGTGCTGGAGGGCATCCCAGAGCACCTCTCTGCTGGCCAGGTCAGGACTGGGTGCAGAGGGAGGCCCAGGAGGGCCAGCCTGGGACTGTGGGACAAGCCCGACTGTCGCACAGGCCCTGTGGTCCCCAGATGACTGTGGAGTGGTGTTCGTGGGCTGGTGGCATGAGCCATTCCGCCTGGGGCTGAGTGCCTGCTCCAACAGGAGGTTGGTCCCCCCGACACCCAATGCTATGCCAGGATGCCCACCCACCCCTTGACAGCATGCCCATGGGGCCCCAGACTGACCCTTGCCTTACTTCCCAGGTCTGGGATTTTCCACTTGGACCTGGCCAGTGGACACTGTGGTGAGCACTGGGGACTTGGGAGGTGGCTGGGGCCCCAGAGGTACCCCAGGTGCTGACGCCCCACTGCCCACAGAGCTGCTGTCATCCGAGCACAGTGCCGCCTGCTCTCCCCGGTTGAGTCCCGATGGCCAACGCCTGCTCTACCTGGAGGGGAGCCTGGGGGGGCCTCACCGGCAGTGCCTGCGCCTGTGCATGGTGAGTGGGGTCCTGTGGGCGCTGGGCACGGCTCTGCCACCAGGGCAGGACCTGGCCTGGAATGTCACAGCCTCTCAAAGTGCCCAGCCAGGGTGGTGGGTGGGCTTGGCCCCCAATCCCCAGTTTCCCTGACCGCTGGCTCTCCCCAGCTCACCTGGCAGACGAGACAGACGGTGACAGTGCTTGATGTGGTGCAGGAGCCCACGGAGTGTGAGTGCAGCACGGCAGGCAGGGCTGGGCACTACTGGGGGACCAGGATCCCTCCATGGCTTGTGCCCATGGCACCAGCTCACCATCTGTCCTGCTCACAGCCTTTGCCGGGCTCTACGGGGAGGCACTGCCACCACAGTGCTGGGCGGCCGACAGCCGGCGAGTAGTGCTGGGCACCCCACAGCGGAGCCGCACGGTGAGCCCTGGGGATGGGGAGACAGAGACATGGCTCCTGCGGCCCTTGGTGACATTGCTGCCTGTGCTCTGCCCCTTTGCAGGACCTGCTGCTTGTGGACACAGAGGTGGCCGCCGTCACCAACCTGACGGCAGGTATGTAGCACCAGGCTGCCCACAGTGCCATGGTGAGACCCCGCGAGTGCCAGTGTGCTCTCTGTCCCCAGGGTCACCCGAAGGGTGCTGGGAACTGCTTGCCCTCCACTGGGACCTGATGGTGGCCACTTGTTCGGCCCCGCACCGCCCTCCCAGCCTGGTGAGCAGAGCCCTGGCACTGCGCGGCACAGTGTGATATGGCACAGCACTGTGCTGCCAGGCAGAGCATGGCATGGCATGGTGTGGCAATGTGCAGCGAGGCACAGCAGGGCTAGGTACAGCATGGCAAAGTATGGTGTGGCACAATGCGGTGCGGCATGGCATGGCACAACCAGGCATGGTGAGGCACAGCACAGCCTGGTATGGTATTGAAGAGCCCGGCATGGCACGGCATAGCCAGATCCAGTCTGGCATTGCACAACATAGCCTTGGCATGGCATAGTGTAACATAGTATGGCATAGCCAGACCCAACATGGCATGGCGAGGCACAGCGCAGCTTGGCAAGACACAGCATACCAGGGCCAGGCACGGCATGGCACAGGGCAGTATGACCAGGCACAGCATGGCATGGCACGGCACAGGATGGTACTGCAGAGCACTGTAGCACTGGGACTGTGGGCGCATTGGGGCCAATTACAACACAGCAGGGTCCAACTGCCTGAGATAGGGGTGCCCTGGTGCTACTCACTCCCTGTCCCCAGGTGGTGGCAGTGCTGCCACCCATGGGCCGAGAGATGCCCCTCCGGTGGGTGCCAGTGGAGGACACCCCGCCAGTGCCTGGTGTCACCTGGAAGACCCTGACCATCAGTGGGCAGAGCTCTGCTGCACACGGTGAACACCGGGGGGCCCCCGCTGCACCTGGGTGCCACCTGGGTGCCAGGGGCCCTCAGGTGCAGAGGGTGGGCAGGGTGCTGGGTGTCTAGGGTGCTGAGCAGGATACCTTCCTTTCCCTGGCACAGGCGCCCAAACCTTTGAGGCCCTGCTGCTTAGCCCGCTGTCTGGCATGGTACCATACCCCCTCATCGTGTGCCCGCATGGTGAGTGAGGGGGCAGTGGGGACACCATGGCAGTGCTGGTGGCACCTGGGGTGACATCTCCTCTGCCCCCAGGTGGCCCCCATGCCGTCTTTGATGCCCGCTGGCGCCCAAGTATGGCCACACTGTGCCAGCTGGGCTTCGCCGTGCTCCTGGGTGAGTGCCCGGGAGCCTTGGGTACATGTGGCCTCTATGCCCTACTGAAAATGTGGCACCCATGGCTTCCATCTCCCCAGTGAACTACCGTGGCTCTCTGGGCTTCGGCCAGGACAGCATCAGCTCCCTGCTCTCCCATGTGGGTGAGCAGGACGTGGCAGATACCCAGGTGAACACCGCTGGGTTGGGGGGTGCTGGAGTGGGTGATGATGGTGCTCATGGTTGGCCGCTTGTGGTGGGGTCTGCTGGGAGGCTGGGGATGGTGGGATGGTGGTGAGGTGGTCTGCTGGGAGAATGCCAATGGTGGGGTGCTGATGTTTGGGGTCTGCTAGGAGGATGGGGCTCTGCTAGAAGAATGGTGGTCATGCAGTGCTGATGTTTGGGCACTGATGGTTGGGTGCTGCTGGTGGGTGCTCCATGGGCACAGATGGCAGTGGAGCAGGCGCTGCGCAGCGAGCCCCTGGACCCTCACCGCCTGGCCCTGCTGGCCGGCTCCCACGGAGCCTTCATCGCCCTCCACCTCCTCACACGTGAGCCTGAACGCTACCAAGCCTGTGCCCTGCGCAGCCCCGTGTCCAACCTGCCTGCACTTCTGGGCACCTCCGACATCCCTGACTGGTGAGTGCCAGCCCCCAACCCACGCCACACTGTGCCACATCCCCATGACACCCACCAGCACCTCTGTGCCACAGGCGCTACACCTCCCTGGGGCTGCCCTACTCCTTTGACCGGGTGCCCCGTGCCGAGGAGGTGGCCACCATGCTGCTGCGCTCACCCATCGCCCAGGCGGCCCAGGTAAGACAGGGGCAGGAGGGGTGTGGGGTGCCGGGTATAGGGTGGCAGACACCCACAGCCAGCTGTGCCACAGGTGCAGACACCAGTGCTGCTTTGCGTGGGTGCCCGGGACCGGCGCGTCAGCCCCACACAGGCGCTGGAGCTGTACCGGGTGCTGCGGGCCAGGGGAGTGCCAGCGCGGTGAGTGGGGTAGAGGTGGGTAAGAGTGGGAAGGGAACCCCAGGGTGCTCAGCCAGCATCCTCCATCCTGTCCCGTCCCACAGGTTGCTGTGGTACCCAGAGGGCGGCCATGCTCTCTCCGGCGTGAAGACGGAGGCTGATGTCTTCAGAAACTGCATCCGTTGGTTTCTCCAGCACCTGGGACAGCCTCGAGAGGACAGGATGGGCCAAGACATCCCCTAGCATCCATGGTGGCCCTGCGGTTGTGCTAGCATCAGGGTGACTGCTAGCCCTGCGGACACCACCAGGACTAGAGGAGGATGGAGAGAGTGTAGCTGGGGGCAGGATAAGGCATGGGTTGGGGTTTGGTGTGAAATAAATGTGCAAGACCCTGTGCAGTGCCAACCCCTGCAGCTGTGGCCGGGCCTTTATTATGCAGTGGCAGCTGTGCCAGGCTGGGGCTGAGATGGCTCAGCCCATCTTCATCACCTTGTGAATCCAGTCAACGTAGAGAGAGATGCGGATGAAGAGTGCAGGCTGGTCAGTGCGGGCACAGACACGAGAAGGGGTGATCACCCCCTCCAGCACCCAGCAGTCGGCGGTGAGGCAAGCCAGAGGCCCTCCGTAATCTCCCTACAGCACCCAGAAAGTGGTGTCACCCCGGTGCAAGCACCCACGGGCTCCCAAGGCAGCGGTCCCTGGCCCGGCTCACCTCACAGGCCCCCACACCGGCACGCAGTGGGGCGGTGCACAGCTCGCTCTCCTTCACACGCCCACGCAGCGCTGCGTTGCACTCACTGTGGGCTAGCACAGGCAACTGTGCCACATTCAGCATGCTGCTGTCTGTTGTGCCTGTGGGCAGCAAGCACACGGGGCAGTGGGCAGATGCATGGACTGGGGGCGCCATGACAGGGGGATGGCATGGGCAGGGGGATGCCATGGAAGGGAGATCCTGTGGGCAGGGGACTGGCGTGGCCAGGAAAATGCCATGAAAGGCAGATGCTACAGGCAGGGGGGTACCAGAGATACAGGGATACTGTGGGCAGGAGGATCCCATGGATATGGGGACACTGTGGGCAGGTGGTTCTGTGGGGCAGAGGATGCTGTGGGCAGGGGATGCCATTGCAGGGGACAATGCCCTGGTGGGGACTGCCCATAGCAGGTACCTCTGGTTTCCCCCCAGCCAGCGATCTCACAGACGGTGCCCGCGGGTACAACGTAGCGCTCAGGTGGCAGACAGATCAGGGCCACGCGCTTGTTCAGAGCTGCCGGCCTGTGGCAAGATGGGTGGCAGGATGTGGTGCCAGCCCAGCCAGCAGCTGGGCATGGCAGGGGCCAGAGTATGGCCGCTCACCTCGCCAGCTTCAGCATTACCAGCTGGGACTCGGAGGGGCCACAGACAATCCGTGTGATGGGGATGGTCTGCTGGTTGGGGTCTCCAGGGCCAGGGTCCTTGAAGAGTGTCCCCAGCTGCACTTCATAGCCCGTCAGGTCGGCGTCACTGTAGGATGGGGACATGAGGGCACAGGGCAGGTCCCGGCACCCCACAGCCCAGCCCTGGCCTTACCAGGAGGAGAAGCACTGGCGTGTGCTGATCACCCACTGCTCCTTCACCAGGGACCCCCCACAGAAGTGCACACCAGCCCTGCAGGTTGGAGAGGTGAGCTTCCAGAGCAGGGGGACACATGCTGGCCACGCAGCAGTGCCAGCGGGGTGCCCACTCACCGGTTGCGGATGCTGACGGTCCAGGGCGAGTTGCCAGGCTGGCCACCCACAATGCGCCCTTTCTGCTGCAGCCTCTCGTCCCGCTGACCACACTGCTCAAATGCCACCACATCTGCAGGCAGGGTGGGCATCAGCTGGGGACACACCACTGGCATCCACCCCATGGCACCCACCCACCATCCACAGGCCCCCACCTGCATTCTCCAGGATGGAGGGCACTGTGCTGCCAGCTGTAGAGAGAAAGCAGAGGGTGGCATTGGGGCAGGATCCAGCCACCCTGAGGGGACTAAAACCACCTCAGGGTGTGGCTGGGGACCCCCCCCACCTCTGAAGAGGTGCAGGTAGAGGCTCACAGCAGGGCTTGATGGCACAGTAGTCAAAGGGGGTGCGGGGGTCCATTGTGTAGCACCAGGGGCCATGGCTGTCGTTATCAGGGTTGCGGCAGTAGTTCTCCTCCAGGTGTGCCTCAGGGTGGGTGACAGGCGAGATCCTGCTGGGACGAAGTCGCCATCAATGTCACCATCCTCATCCCCAACCCTATCCCCATTCTAACTCCCATCCCCAACCCCATCTCAATCTTCATCCCCAACCCTGTCCCCACCTTCACCCCCAACCCCATCTCCATCCCCCTCCTGATCTTCATCCTCATCTCCGTCCCCATCCTCATTTTCATTCCTATCCCCAACTCTGTCCTCATCTCCATCCTCAACTCCATCCCTAACCTTGTCCCCCAACCCCATCCACAGATGCTGCCCCCAGCATGCTGCCTCAAATACTCACTGGGGCACGTGGGGAGTCTGAGCAGTCCACGGCTGGCAGGTGATGCCTTTGCGTGTCTTGCTGACGTGGCCACGGTAGCTCTCGCCGTGGCCGTGGTAGCATTCTGGGGACAGGCAGGGAAGGCTGGCATGCCTGGCAGGCACCCTGGAGGCAGGTGCCTGGGGGCAACTCACCTTCACCACTCAGCTCATCAGGGCAGCGGCGGATGTGGAAGCAGAAGGCGACACGGACGGTGGGGTGGGAGGTGAAGCACCATGGGGCCTCCGAGCCATCGGGGTTGCGGCAGTAGTTCTCCTGCAGGTCCCTGGCGGAGGGGCCACGTGGGTGCCCCCCACTCCCAGCCCACTCCCATGGGTGCTGCCCACTGCTGCCCTCCCCAGGGGCATCCCCCCCTGCTCCTTACTTGCACGGGTACTTCTCAGGTATGAAGTGGTGCTGGTGGGGGGTCTGGGTGTCCCAGCGCTGGCAAGGGATCCCTGACACGGTGGTGTTCACACGGCCCCGGTAGCCTTCACCCTTACCCCTGAAGCAGCCAGTGGTGACGTTGTGGGGCCGTGGGCGTTTCTCTGCTTGCGTGGCCAGGGCAGAGAGGCAAGGTTAGGGTGGTACCCGGGACCCCTGGTTCCAGCTGTGTGGAGACACCGGCGGGGACTTACTGCAGAGGCGGATGCGGCAGTACTCGCGCTCCCGCCTGGGGTCGGTGGTGTAACACCAGGGACGCTCAGAGCTGTCAGGATTGCGGCAGTAGTTGTCGTCCAGCCCCTTGTCGGGGTACCTGGGCCAGAGATGAAGAGAAGAAGTTGAGGGTGGTACCACCACCCTGGCACCCGGCATGGCTGGGGCAGCCACACACTGTCCAGGGCTGGGGGCTGGTACTTGTTGGGGTGATAGGGGTGCTTGTGTGGGTGCTGCAGGTCCCAGCGTTGACACTCCGTCCCCGACTCGGTGTGGTCCACGGTGCCACGGTACTCCTCCCCATTGCAGGTCATGCAGACAGCTGCCAACAGCCAGGTGGCTCAGTGCAGGGGGGGGACACATGACCACAGGATGCCACCAGCATGTGGCACTCACCATCCTCACACTTCTTGATGCCGCAGCTCTGGTGCCGGATGTTGGGGTCGACGGTGTAGCACCATGGACCCCGCTTGTCCCGGTCAGGGTTTCGGCAGTAGTTCTCCTCCAGCCCATTGCGGGGGGATGGCAGGAACCTGCCGCCAGGAGGGTGGGTAGGAGGGCTGCCAGCAGCCCCTTACCCCACGGTGGGCACAGCTCCAATGCTGTGCCACCGCTGTTTGATGCCACTGCCCTTACACTGTTCCCATTTACCCTGCACTGTCCCATTATCCATACGCTGTCCCCATTGCCCCCACCCTGCCCTCATTTCTTCCACACTGTCCTCAGCCCATTCCCCATTGTCTCATATTGCCCAGGGCCACCAGCAAGTGCCACAGGGCATCTGGGGACATGGGGGCACCTGTGGTCATGGGGTGTCGTGGCTTGCCAGTGCTGGCAGCGCAGCCCCTTCTCGGTCATGGCCCGTGTACCACGGTAGCTGGAGCCATCACCCACAATGCAGTCCTGCAGGTAGACTGGGCAGAGCCGGGCATCATGTCAGAGCCCCAGGGATAAGCCAGAGCACACGGGCAGTGGAGAGCCCTGTGCCAGGTCGCCTGTGCCCAGTTTGCAGTGTCCCCTTGCCCACCTGTAGCACCAGCCCACCTTTCTTCTGGTACAGGTCGTAGTGCATGTTTTTCTGCAACTGGACATGGGGCGAGTGCTGGGTCCAGCGCAGCAGCTGGCACAGCTGGCTCTGACGGTCACGGTGGAAAGCCCTGGGCGGGCACAGGGAGAGCCTGGCATGGCACCATGCAGGGCCAGGACACATGGGACCCAGGGACACACACATGGGTGACCCTGGTGTCATGGCCCTCTGCACTGCCACCCGCCCTGTGGCAGCACCGCGTCCCACCCACCGGCAGGCCAGGCTGGCAGCACAGCGCCGGGCACACTGCTCCGCAGAGCCCCGCTCCTGCAGCAGCACTGGTGAGTCCATGGGCACTGCCAGCAGCTCGGTGTCTCGCAAGCGCTGGAAGTCATTGAGGGGGGAGCGGCTGCCTGAAGAGTGTGGCAGGAGCTCAGAGTACCCATGGGACACAGCAGGGACACTCAGGCTCTGTGAAGCATGGGATCCCTTCCCCATGGAGCATGGGATCTCTGTTCCATGGAGAAGAGCATCTCTGTCCTGTGGAGCATGGGATCCATATCCCACAGAGCAGCGGGATCCCTGTCCCAGGGAGCACAGGATCCATGTCCCAGGGAGCAGGGAGGTCCCTGCCCTACAGGGTGCTCAGCACCCGCTGCAGCCCCCTAGTTCCTGCCACCCCGCTCAGCCGCAGGACAAGGCGGTGCCCCACAGGCGCCTGGCCTGGCCCATGGCCCTGCACTGCCCCACGCCCTCCAGCTCCATGGTAACCCCACGGTAGCCCCGCTATAGCCCCGCCGTGGCCCGGTCCGGGGCCCTACCTGAGCCCAGGGCCGCGGCCAGGGCGAGCAGGACCCCCAGCACATGTTGCATGGCGGCGGCCCCGCGTCCCCGGGCTGCTGGAGCGACGTTCCGGCTCCTAGCAAATATTTGCCCGCGGGGTCACGCCGCGGCGGGGCCGCAGTT